>JAWQEG010000286.1:5380000-5445000 GCA_033782935.1 Petrolisthes cinctipes
CTCCACCATAATACCCTTCCTCTCTCGATCATCGTCAGTCGTCTCGTCCAGGTGGGTGGGTGAGTGGGAAATGACCTCATCTCACCTCATTTCGTTTATACTGAGCAATTTGATCTTATCTGTACTGACCTAATTTGATTTTATATGTAGACACCTAATTTGATCATGTGTACTGGATTTGATGTTATCTGTACGGTACTGACCTAATTATTTTGTTCATGTGTACTGACAAATTTATCTTCCTTTCTGTAAATGTGCCACAACCACTTTCAACAAACGAGACAGCCTAACATATTGCACATCATTGTCTACATCCTCGTAATATCCCTTAATCTTTCAAACATGACCACGAAACACCAACTACATTAACGGAGCTTGTTTCGTGGCCTAGTCAGGAGGAATCAGAAGCAACCAGTGTTCCTTAATTTACCTTTCATTTCTAACTCTGCCCTGCCACCTTACTCCTTTATTTTGTTTTTAAAGATTTATCTCTCCTGTATCAATATCTCCCTTAAGGTGTTGGTAAATCTGTAGTTACTGATTCCTCCAAACTATTCCAAGCAACAGGCCACCATTATATTTATTTTGTCAATCTAGTTAGCCCTGTTTCCTTGCATACCTTGGAGGAATCAAGGCGCTCTATATAATGTACCAAAAAATGTTGATAAATCTGGAGCAACTGATTCCTCCAAACTATTACAAGCAACAGGCCACCATTATATTTGTCAATCTAGTTAGCCCTGTTTCCTAGTATACATTGGAGGAATCAAGGCGCTCTAATGTACCAAAAATATATTACCCTCTTTAATTAATGTATGAATCTATCCAACAGGAACGAGAAGGCTCAGGCTGACCTCCCAAGTCCCCACACCTTAGTACAGTCCATGACACCTGTATCCTTCCTCATTGACTCCACTAAGTAGCTACACACACACACACACACACACACACACACACACAGTCCTCGTTCGTGGCAAGTAAGTATGGCCCTGTGATGAAGAAATTGAGAGACTGATAGATTGACAGTCATTATATTTCATCAAGTAAGGATGCCTATTTTGTCAAGCAGTTAGTTTGACTGAGGTTTAATTTTGGTAAAAGTAGATTATGTAAGATATCTTTTTGTACCATACACGTAAATTAATCATAGTAATCATCATTATCATCATAATTATTAGTGGGAAGGTTTCGGTGTCATCTTTTGGGATCCCTCCATACAAACAAGCCTCCACGCTGACACCTTTCCCATGTGGATTGATTAAAGTTTAGTTTGAATAAAATAGTTTGATTAATTTAGGGAACCTGTGATTGTGTATAAGACCTGGTGGCTTCTGATTCCTCCTGACTATGCCACGAATCAAGCTCCTCTAATGTAGGTGGTGTTTCGTGGCAATGTTTGAAGGATTCTCTAACCTCCAATTTTCTTACTACATCATGGGGGTAATTAAGATATATTTTTAATGAAGTGAATTGAGTGAGGTTCAAGTTTATGTGTATAAATAATTTAAGGCTGACTTGCTTGTTAATTTATACTGATTAAGGTTAAGCTTTATGTATAACTACTATCCGTTTCAGTGCCGGACAGACGCTGTTTTTCGCAAATATCTCCTAAACGAATCGTTGTATCAATATAATATTTCAACACACTATCTTTAACACCCGGGCGTAATTTATGGCTGACATACCATATTCCTATATGTGTTATGCTAGGAGTTTACTCGTGAAAAATAGCACAAAGCTGGCCAGTCATATTGACGCATTCGAAGGAAAGTGTGGCCCCCCCAACACCCTCCCAAACCATTCCTAACCACAACTACATCCCCCCCTTCTCACCCCTCCCTCCTCCTCTTTTCCCCCTAGCTCCTCGCCTCCCTCATCACTCGTGGTCCTCCCTATTTCTTCCATCACTGTATTATATATTAGAATGTTATGTAGATGTATATGTATAGATATGATTATTAACTAAGAGTATGGTGCAGTACAATTCTATAGAGGCAAGACGTATTTCACTTTGATAATTACTGTACAACAGCATGTTTACATACATGTAGTATGTAGAAGGTCCATGTTTGCAGTCCTTATGGTCAACCATGCAAGTGAACACGATGTACTGGCATTACCTGTGGTCTGGACCTTCTAGGCAAAGTTATTAGATACTGTGTACCTATTCATTATAAAATGTCAACTTGGTCCAGTTAATATAATGTTATTTTGTTGACTTGTCCCTTTTATATTTATATTATCACCAAATTACATATATATATATATATATATATATATATATATATATATATATATATATATATATATATATATATATATATATATATATATATATATATATATATATATATATATATATATATATATATAATAGTGTAGGATTTAATTATGCAAACATGATAAAACAAAATTTATTCACAATCACTGTCAAGGAAAACGTCATCGTCTTCATCATCACTGGCTTTCACGTTTGTACAATGTGACAAGACGAAGAACAAACTCTGTCCTGCATCGACGGGGGCAAATGGACAACATTGTTGCTAATAGGTGCGCCTCGGCAGTCAATGATTTCTACCCTGTCACTACTTGAGTCATATATGGGCCGTATTGTTAAACTCGGACTGGGGGGTACCTCATACCTCAGAGAGAGGGGGAGGGGATACGGGAGACTGTGAATATTCAATTAAGGCATAAATTGGTTATTTAAAAAGGTAAAGAACACATGAGCAACCATGAACGATTATATTTAGTTGCCCAAAACCAAAATTAATCATTTTTCTGGTGGCCTTAGACACGTGGGTTACTATCCGGCTATACGGCCATTAACAACGGGATTAGCTATTGCTTTAATGGTCATTTGACCCACCCTGGTTTTCATGTCCACACACAACGGTAACTGTATTAAACAATATTACTAATGAACGATACGTATATACATACTGTCATAATAAAAAAAAAAATGGAAGGTGGATGGTGTAAATAGGGGGGTGAAGAGTGAAACGGGGAGGGGGATAATGAGATATTGGGGTAGGGAAGGAAGGAATGGTGTGGGGGGATTTCGGGGTGTTGGTGGAGGGGTTACACGAGTACCCCACACTCGTCCGATTCTCTATAACGCCTTATATATGATGACTGGATTAGGCTTAATATCACTCAGTAAACTCCTAACATAACACATATAGTAATATGGTATGTCAGCCATAAATTACGCCCTGGTGTTAAAGACAGTGTGCTGAAATATTATATTGATACAACGATTCGTTTAAGAGATATTTACGAAAAACACCGTCTGTCCGGCGCTGAAACGTATAGTAGTTCAATTAAGACTGACACAGAAGATTAAGGGACCCTGTGATGTAGTCTGAATATTGGAATAATACGAGTCCTTCAAATATTGCCAAGAAACACCACCTATATGGAAGGAGCTTGTTTCTTGGCATAGGCCCTAGTCAGGAGGAATCAGAAGCCTCCAAGTCTCAAACACGATCACAGGGGTCCCTTATGTAAGTGTGAGTTTGTCGTAATGTAAATACACCATCACTATAGCAGTTGTACACTCGCAGTTCAAAATCTGTATCCAGGTCTTGTTGAAGTTTCGAATCATTTGGCATACTAGTGAACCAATTACAACGCTTATCCTGTTTAATATTTACTTGTGTTCGCTTAATACTCGATCAGACTATTCGAAGCAAGCCTGGATACATATTTTGGATTGCGAGTGTACAGTACATAGAGTCTACCAGAGGATGCAACATCTTTACAAACTCAGGGATAATCGTCATGAAATATTGAAAGGTGGAATGACAAATGTGTAAAAGAAGTTTGATGAAGGAGTCTTTTGTAAAGGTTCGTGGACATTTTAAAGTTACTCTAGTAATCGTATACTTAAATTATTTTATGTAATGTTTGTGAATATAGAATTTGTAACTTACAGTATTCCCTCGATATAGGATGATTAAATTTATCACATATATCCTTTTAACACAGTGTCTTTAATCACGTAGTTAGTTTGTCTGTGTGGAGATGAATAACACAAGCCTGGGAAAACATTTGGTCGTCTTCAATGAGTAACCGAGTGTGAAATGAATTGGTGTATATGAGTATTTTATTCATTGTATATCGAGGGTCAGCTTTATCTGCACGTATTCTTACATAAGTAGATTATATTTTACAGAGAAGAGATTCTCCTGGTAAATTGGAAAGTTTGTGATTCTTCCAAACTAGGTCATGAAACAGATCCCCTACGAGTAAACCATTGAGGTCGTCTGTCTCCTGGTATAGTTAGGAGGAATCAATAACCTTCCAATTTATTAACATGAGAATCTTCCCTTAATCTTATGTAAAAGTAGTTGTTTATTGTAATTAATGGGGTACATAGTATAGTGTTGTTGGTTGTAAATCTGGAGAAACTGATTCCTCCACATTATTCCAAGCAACAAGATACCATTATATTTATTGATTGGTTCTGTTTCCTGGCATACTTTGGAGGAATCAAGGCACTCCAATGTACCTAAAGTATGTTATAACCCCTTAAACTGATTGTATAAGTCGATCCTAGAGTATAAAACCACAATGTGAAATATAGTTGGTTAGCCATTGTACGGACAAAAGCAAAGACTAGAAGGAACAACAGATCAGATGGCAAAGTCATTAATTGCCAGACAGATATTAGACACTCCAGCACAGCTGTCCTTCCTTCCTTCTCTCTCCACACACACCATTCTATACACACACACAAACACGTGCAGTGACTCGCCTTTCGGGACCTGACAGACAGATTCAGATTCCACATACATACACACCATAAAACCATTTAGAAAAAGGGTCACTACCTCACAATCTGTTTACAAATCAGAAACAGGCCATCTGGTCGGTTGGACACACACACACACACACACACACACACACAGGTGCAGTCAGGTCATACAAAGACATTATTAACCCTTCCTACCTCCCCTTCGAAGGAGAGGTAGGAAAGAGAGTAAAGGAAAGAGAGTAAAGGAGAGAGAGAGAGAGAGATAGGAAAGGCCTGGCCCACTTTCCCTTTCACACGAGAAGAGAGAAGTAGGTACAGAATCAAACTGACCATTCACAGGCAACACAGTCACACTCTAGCCATTCTGTAAACTATTGAGTTTGAAATGTATATAAGCAGAGGAGGTACACTAGGAGTTAGGATACCACACTGACTCCCTAAGGGCTATAAACTGTCTCCATAGAGAGAGACATAATACCACATAAGGCAAGGCACATCACGATAATACCCTGTATAGATAAGTACACATATAAATAAATTAAGCCTTAAGAAACTTGTAAAGTCAATCACCTAAGAAAGCACCCCGTCTTCCACGTTACCTAAAACAACAACAACCACAACTACTACAGCTACAACTCCAAGAATTCCACACAAGTAAGTTACCAGGTTCTGCCCAGAGTTCAAGCCTTCAGAACTGGTACATTTGATGGCAGCGGTGTTTTTGCAATAAGGCAAATTGCAAGGTATAGACTTCACGGGAGTACAGTGACTAACATTGTTCAAGGACAAGTTGAAGGAATTTACTTGTAAATCCTCTCAAGTAATTTCTTCTGTGGGTATAATCTTACGACCTCTAACGAGGGAAATAAACCACAAATTCTTCACCTACAAGATGCACCTGCTTCAATATAATTGCAACTGACCTACAAGGGGTCCTTATCTACTTCACAACAAACAATCATCACTTCATCACTACCATATCGGCGTCCCTGCGTAAATGCTCTCGTCAGGACAACGCCACGACCTCCATCACCTCCACGCTGACGCCTTGTTACGTAAATGCTCTCGTAAAGGCAAGTCGACGTTCATCATCTTCACTCCAATAACGACTGTTAGTGTGTTAGTGTGCGAGCTAACTAATAATCGCTTCGCCTCTCCACCGACGTCGCCTCTTCACCACATCGTCGTTGCAACTAGAGTCAACTAAAAGTTGGTACACATTACATGTTACATTACATTATTTTTCACTTGTCCACGAACATGTTAGAATAGATTAGGTTCCTCAATTACAGCCCAGAAAGAAAGAAAAGAAGTGCCAAATTACAACAAAGGTAAAGGTATTCTCCCCCATTACTCCAAAGGTATCATAACTAACTTCGAATATCCCTGATAATGATTCATTAGTCTCCAAGCTAGATTTCCCTGCCTCCCTAAACCTCGTTTGTGGTGCCAACACATTCGAGTACATTTTCTGCTTCTACCTTACCCCCATTAAATACTTAATCTGGTATACTATATTAACCTGTATTTTCTCCAACAATGGCTATTCCTCCACAATCTCCTACTGTCTCTGCTCTTCATACAACTTCTTCTAACCCCACTACCTCTTCTATGCATACAATGACAAGCTTACCCACCCACAAGTATTTAAAGTATTATACGGGAGGTAATCCAAGATATGGGATTCATCTCTTCTTGCGTCATTTGGAGGATGTGTTTAACCAAACTAATATAGAGCAGGACTTACATAAGATAAGATTAGTGAGAGAGCATATTGCACCAGATAGTTCAGCCAGCTATATGTTAACTACAAGTGCTTTTTCGGATCCAGAGAATTTAACGTCATATGCTACATTCAGACAGTCACTTATTGATGTTTTTGGGGATGATAAAATTCATAATTCATTATCATGGGTTCAGAGAATAATTAAAACAAAAGCAGACAACATAAATACAAGTGAACCAGCAAAAGCACTTGCATTATCAGGGTCTCTAACTTTAAATTCGAAGGAATCTCGTATCATACATCGTGAATTACAGATTACTCAATCCATGGGGACGAAGAATTTTAATTTTGATGCCACACCTACTCAAAGGGAATCACAGGGAAAACGTTGCAAACACTGTAACGGAAATAATAATATTACCAGTGATTGTTATTACTTACATAATACTAAAGGAAATGATCAAGGGAAAAGTAATAATAAATACAATCATTTACATGTATCAAAGTCGCATTCCTTAGATGAATGCATGATCCTTAACAGAATGAAATGGGACTTGCACAATCGAAACATGATGTATGAAACGAGACCGCCAAAATATTAAAACGTCCCGAAAATAAAACTGTAGGCCCTGTCGTCGCATTTACCGTTAATATACTATAATTCCCTGTCCTAGTATCACATAGTAACACCCACTTAATGATAGACACAGGCGCTGCAGTTTCCTTGTTATCGGATATTTCCTTTAACAAATTATGCAAATTAGCTCCCCAGCGGCATTTATAAACCAAGATTGAACAGGTGACATAGCATTGTCAACCATGACAGGCAATAAATTACAGGTATTAGGGACACTTTAACCCTTCCTGTACGGTTAGACAAGGGATCTAACCATATACATATTGAATTTTATATAATACGAAATTATAAACTAGGTTTATCATACCTTATCAAACAAACCATAATAATTAACCCTAAATATAAAATAATACATTTTAGGAATTAATGTATTCCAATACAGGATTGTCCAGGCCAATATATAAGTCCATGTAATGTTAATTCTATACATATTGAAAATGAGGGAAACGACCCCAGTATCATAAAGGCCACTGCTGCATATAATATTATATTAACTCCAAATTTCGTCCATTAATTGAAGGTAAAGCTTCCATCTCGTGTACAGCCACATACTACCGTTCTATTCTCAATAGAACTAGTAAAATAATATATAATCAGGGATTAATTTACTTTACCCAATGTAAACAGTGAAAATGTCACTGATATTAAGGGGATAGTACAGTGTTGGTAAATCTGGAATAACTGATTCCTCCAAACTATTCCAGGCAACAGGAATTATTTTTATTCATCTGGTCCTTTTGCCTGGCATATTTGGGGGGAATCAAGGCACACCAATGTGCCAAAAGAGAATAAACCTCTTTCAATTTCAATTACAAACAATAATTGGTGAAGGTATCCATTGTAGTTTTGGCTGAGGATGTGGAGACGTGGAGAATGCTTGTTGAATTTTTTTATGCTCTTGAACTGAAACCTCCTTTATGAACAATGAAGAGGGAAAGGGTTTGGCAACTGTTAAAACAAGGTGTAATGCCAAGAGGAAGGGTTGATGGTTATCATTCTTTTGCTCTTGCCTGTAAGATTGTGACTATGAAATGTCCTGAGCCAATCTTGTGTAGTTGTGCCTGTCATCTTCAGTAGGACTGTATGGTCAGTAATGGCTGAACATGGAATAATTTACGCAAAGTTGAAGAATGTAGTAGCTTGTATGAGAGAATATTTATTTCCCATGTTAATAGAAATGAGGATAAAATTTAAGGAGGTAAAACACTTTTGGTTCATTAGAGTGCTTTGATTCCTCCAAAATATGCCAAGAAACAGATCCAGGTTAACAAATTAATTGTGACCTGTTGCTTGAAATAGTTTGGAGAAATCAGTTGCTCCAGATTTACCATCCCTGTACTACTCCCTTAAGAGTAGAGGAAATCTGTGAGAAAATGGTCACACATTGTACAGTGCCTGCACTAACTAACCTCTGGCCCACTGTTGTTCTAGTGTTGTTAATCTTGTGTACTCTGTTTATCAGAATTTTAAGCCACATATAAATATTAATATGAACTTGTTGGTCCTTTGCCATGTACATAGCTGCTGTACATAAAATTAAACTATGGGGGTTGTATATAGTGTACAGTCACCACAAATCAAATTGCGGGATGTGTGGTTTTATTTAACTATCGATCACTATTATTATCATGTTATAGATTCGAGAAGAAAAAAAAGGTCCTTACTTTTCATACAATAAATAATGAAGAATAATGATGTGTTTGATTTATTTCACAGGATAATCTTGTTGAGGGTAAAATACAGTAAGTTTACATAGAAAGAACTTAAGGTTGGATTGATAAATAAGAGCACTTTGAAATATATGAAAAAGAGAGTTTATGACTTGGGGTCATTGAAGAAATGATTGAATTAACATCATTAGATCTGTCTGTATAGAGGAAGGTGAGGACTAAAAGCAAGAATCCCCATGATTGTCCTCACCTGTGAAATAAAACTAGAGAGGGAGGTCCAATATTGTGTCCAATTTTAATCCTAAAGCATAGACACATTGCACCAGTACCTTAGGTACGGTAGGACGAGATTAAAAGTGACCTAAGAGATGGGATAGCAAGTACGAAGGAACTCCCAAGAGGAAAACCTGACTGACAAGGGAGTGTACTGTCCCACCTACTATTCCACATGTCCCCAGGGTGACTGATGGCTCAAATCTCACTTCCAAGGCTTCTTTCTTATTCTTCAACTGTCTTCAAGTTTGCTGTCCTACCTCTGTCTTGTTTATATAAGTATTGGATGGTGTTATGACTGGGTGCTCACCATCAACAAAAGTCCCAGATGCATCACTACGGGCAAAGTGAAAGCGAGAAAGTCCACCTTGTCATATAAGAGTTCCGTTCAGGTGTGTCCACTAAAAAGGAAACTTTGGGCACATTGCTTCTTGTGCTCCCAAGTATTACTAATGAGTTTGACTGTAGGTCTTTGGTTACTGAGTCATACTGACCTTGACACTCCTCAGGACATCCCCTTGGACTTCCGTTCCGACGTCCCTTCCTCGTCAGTCAGGATTTCCTCGTGGGAAAACCTTCGTACTTGCTGTCCCACCCCATGATCATATTTTTCCTCGTCCTATGGTCCTACCATACCTACAGGTAAGCCTTCCAGGCCTAGGGCGATCTCCTTTTATCCTCAATCAATCCTTTTGGGAGTGACATCCACTGGCAAACCTCCACTGATCCTCCTGTTTTTTTTTTTTTTTTTTTTCTCACCCAGCATGCGAGTGATCCCCGGTGCATTTTACCCCGGGTTCGATTCCTGGGTCAATGGAATATTTCCCAGCCCCCTATGTCCCTGTTCACCTAGCAGTAAGAGCAAGGATAGCAACCTTGTAGGATGGGGGAAGATGTGTTGATGGCTGGGGAAAAATGTGTTAATGTAAACTACCCAGCACACTTCTCAACTACCCAGCAACACACTGGTGGGGGCTGGTTCTATCCAGATAATGATGAATCTGGCATCCTCTACCACACCCTGGCCTGTTTCATCTGTCTCTCTTACTATTTCTCATTCCTTCTGGGTAGCAGACGAGATTGCCTGATTGGGTGGCACAACAAGGAAGACTATAGACGGTGGGTTTGTTGGCTCGGGGGTACATGCCCGTGAGTCAGCAGTCCCCTCGTCTGTTGCCTTTGAAGAAACAGATCTCACTTTTTCCCTGGCTCCCTTTGGGGACCCGAGCATCTGCGCTGCTTCGGTCAACCAGACTCGGGACTGCTCGGCCAGACAGTCTGGGGAACAACAACAACAACAACTGTCCTACGTTTACTAACTCTCTACAATCTCTCTCTTCGCAGCAATGTTGCATAACTCTTTCTCTTCTATTGCTATTACACTGGCCATTGGTTTTCTGATCTCTCTCACTGTATACTTCCTCCCCTCAGGAGAGCATGTAACACTCACCAAGCCACCCAATCTCACCCCTTTTCTGTCCAAATCCATAATGCAAGAGTTAATTGGTACTTTGAGTCTTTTCTATACACAACTGGTCAATTCTGGAACACTCTACCCCCGTCTATCTTTCCCCCTTACTATGACTTGTGCTCCTTCAAACGTAATGTGTCTAGGCATCTTGAAGGAAATTGGATATAATTTTAGACTTCTCCAACTTCTTGTGGTTCGCAGGCGAGGACAATGAGCGGGCTCTCAACCTTTAGTCCTAATAATAATAATAATAATAATAATGGCAATGGAGAAGTAATGAATTAACCAGCATTGGGGTAAAGGGAAGATTACTGCACTGGGTGGGAAATTATCCCCTTGGGTGATGGGCCCTGGCACACCACAGGGTGGAGTATTAAACCTATTTCTATTTTCCACCTTCATACTATCCTTTTCCACCCCTCTAACTATTCGTTTCCTCTCTCCCCACATAAAGTACAACCTTGTCGTTGCTGGAAAGCTTAAGTATCTTCTCTATAGTAGGCATTCAATCATATATGCACACTAGAGACGAGAGAAAACCAATTATACTATAGTTATATTGTGGCTGGCTGAGGGAACTAACTTTTGTGCACCATAGATATAGATAATTATACAGGTATTGGAAAATGACATATTTTGAATGTGCAATATTTTAATTTTGCATTTTATCAAGATTGTACAAATTTAAATAATAGATACAACATTATATCCATATATTTTTTACGAGTTAATCAAGGACAGTGAAGGACAACAAAAATGCCTCCATTGTCTGCCAACCTTTCATATATTTCCTGACACTTACTGTACTTTGGACAACTGTCAATGCTACTCTCATCACCACCACCTTCACTCTCATCACCACCACCTTCACTCTCATCACCACCACCACCTTCCCCATAGTGGGGTCAGTGTTAGAGAGTGGGATCCCCAACCCTCACATCCACCCTGTATCTTAGGGTATACCAGACTGACTGCACCATTGCAACACGCCACTTCCCTACACCTTACAATTCACTGTACATATTCACCATACATATTCACCATACATACAAAATTACGATATCCGTGAGGTAATTCCATAAACTTCTCCGATTATTTAGTTTATAAGTCCATGAAGCATATATTATTTCCATACATACTGTAGGCCTACTTCGTGATTTGTCAGATTTGGCGACAGACAGTCAGAACTTTTGTCGCTGACTGTACCATCTCTGACCATTCCAAAAATATACATTCACCTCCCTCCCATCACTGACCTCAGCCCTATAGACAAGCCTTGGCTCCTTCTTTATCTGTCTCATCTCTTTCCCAGTTATCGTCTTCACCTCTATATAGAGCAGATGGTCCATCACAAATGCAGTTTTTGATATTCAGAGTCATCATGAAAATTTGGAAGAATTTCTGTTTGAATATAATAACCTCATTCATATTCTATGGTACCCTTCCACCCATCCTTTATGGGGGAGATACAATGTTGGTAAATCGGGAGCAACTGATTCCTCCAAACTATTCCAATCAACAGGACACCATTATTTTTGTTAATCCGTGCCTGTTTTCTGGCATACCTTGGAGAAATCAAGGCGCTCCAATGTACTAAAAATATATTACCTCTTTAATTATTATGACAGGAGAGGTGAGACTGTGTTGAGATCACTATCTAACATTTGTTTAATAGACTAGTGAGAAAACAGCTCCATAGTTTAATTAAGAAATCTTATCCTTATTTCCTTTTCATTGAACAGACGTCAGAGGACATATGAAACAAGACACACCTGATACGAGACTCCTCATTAAGCATACTGTAGGGTATAGGATGAGTTATGTGTAAAGGCAATGCGTTCAATTCTAAGTTGGTTTGATAAAAATAAGGGGCACGTTTAAAGTGTATCTATTTCATGTGTCCATAACTGTACATCAATAAATATTATCAACGTATGTGTGTGTGTGTGTGTCACTGGCTGAAGCAAGTGGTGGTGTGAGGCCACTGTGGCATTATGTGTGTGTGTGTGTGTGTGTGTGTGTGTGTGTAGCCACTGACTTACTCAACACATGCACTACAATATTTACACAACAACTCTTTACATCTCACTATAATATAGTTGTGGTCCCTCGTTTGTAGAATGTCTTGTTAACAACACTCTAAAATACTACAGTGTTGGTGGTAAATCTGGAGTAAATAATTCCTCCAAACTTTTCCAAACAACGGAACACAATTATTTATGTTATGCTGGTATGCTTTGGAGAAATCAAGGCTCTTTTATGTGCCAAAAGTTTAATACCCACTTAAATGAAGTATTATTATAACTTCCCAACTACATATGCATTTTTTTCACTTTATATTAATTTTCAAAGCCAAACAGTAGAAAGTGCAGACATATCATCATCAACATTATTATTATTATTATATTAATAATAATAACAAAAATAAGTAAAGTGGACTCTTGAAAGAATAAGATAAAACCTTTTATCATTATTACCAAAGTAACCGTATAGACACCCACAACACAACACAGGAACATTACTAAAAACAAATTTACAGCAGCAGGAAAGACTATTATTCAGCGCACGCTTAATTAGACCCATCCAACCTCGCCAAAGGAACATAGAGCAGTGTTAGTGTGACGGGAAGATTTGTCAACGACGTGAGACAAATTTGTGTGAGGCAAGACAGTAATTAAATCTGGAGTGAGTGTGTGTGGAGGCTGGCATGACCAAACTAACCTTCTCTCACCCAACACACATGCACGTATATATATAACACGCATCCAAGCCTCCACCCCTCTCACTTTCTCCTAACCTACAGTACACCCTAATACACATGAGTACCAAAGTAAGTACAGTTGTGGACACATGAAACACACACACACTTCAAACGGTCTCTTTATTAATTATCAAACATATAGGATTGGACGCATCGACTCTCCACACAACGTTTCATTCTCTATAACTTATACATGCTCTACATGAGGGGTCCCGTTTCAGGTGTGTCTGTTTCATATGTCTACAACTGTAAATAAGTTACATCTCCAGTACCTACTCGGGGATGGAAGAACATTTAAATTATACTTTGTCAAAAATTAATTGTTTTATCTTAGCATTTGGTGTGTTGGTTATCACGTGACACTCTATACTATAATGCATCTCATGTGACACCTCTCATATGACACTCTCCTGTAATAATTCTCCTGTAACACCTTTCATGTGACACCTCTCATGTAATACCTCTTCATGTGACACTCCCTTGTAACACTTTTCATGTGACACCTCTCATATAATACCCCTCATGTGACATCTCTTCTGTAACACCTCTCATGTGACACTCTACTGTAATGTCCCTGATGTAACACTTCTCCTGTAATGCATATAATATATACATACACATGAGTTACACTTCTCATATGTGACAAGTCTTCTGTAATGCCTGTCATGACACACTCTCATTAATTAACTGAAACACGTCAAATTCCTATTATTATTACTATTATTATTACTATTATTATTATTATTATTATTATTATTATTATTATTATTACTATTATTATTATTATTATTATTATTATTATTATTATTATTATTATTATTATTATTATTATTATTATTATTATTACTATTATTATTATTATTATTATTATTATCGCTGGTTGTATTATCATCGTTATTGTCCCTGTTCCCTTGTTTTTAATATTGATACCATTGTTTTCCTTTTTTTTTATGTAATTTGTTACACGACTTCATTTATCTACCATCACTATCTTTTAATGTAACCTAACTTCATGATGGTCTTTAGCAGCAACCTTCCCCTGAGTGTCGGCTGGGTCTTGTACTAAAAAATAAGTAAATAAATAATAAAAATATAAAAATAAAAATAACAATAATTATTTTATTATATTGATATTAATAGTAATAATAAATACTAAAATTTATTAAATGATCGTTTTCAGTACAAAGCAATAATACAAGCTGTGAACTATTTCCAAATTCTGTGATCACAATATTTGTACTGGTACAGCCACAATAAAATATTTATCCACAAACACTTTCCTTCCAACGTTGTAAACATCTTGGTAATAAAGAACAACACATGCATGATTTTGCAGCATCCTATAATAATAATTGAAGG
The DNA here is from genome assembly GCA_033782935.1 of Petrolisthes cinctipes. Taxonomy (NCBI): domain Eukaryota; kingdom Metazoa; phylum Arthropoda; class Malacostraca; order Decapoda; family Porcellanidae; genus Petrolisthes; species Petrolisthes cinctipes. The sequence continues at coordinate 5,394,657 of JAWQEG010000286.1, forward strand.
GGTTGAGTTGACATAGGGTGTTGTATGATTATATTTTGATATGATACTAATTTATTTGTACGATGGAAGGAAAGTGTTGGTGGATATTTGATTGTGGCTGTACCAATACCATGACTCCATAAACAAACAACAGAGTCGTCTTATCAGTACCACACACACACACACACACACACACACACAGATGTTGTTGTATATGCTTACTGTGCCTTCTTCCCTTCTGTTATCTTGGTGTTTGTTGTCTCTCTTCTCTTTTCTTTTCTCTTTCGTTTCTGGCTAGGATGGTCTGGTCTTCCTTCATCCTCATCCAACCACACCAATCTATCTGAAAATAACACATGGTTAGAAATTCTCGGCGCAGAGTTCAATCCGAACCCCAACCTCGTCAAACAATAAGTTTTCCCCTTGTATCTCACCAGCTGGTATGTACCTCCACAACTTCTCTGTCACATGAATTTATAGATAGGTGGATTTCCAATGTACAAGTGTAGAGGCTGCTCTGGTGTGTCTCTCTGGACACACACGTCAGTGACATCATCACCCCTTGTGGCACATCACGTGGCAAACAATGACACATGACAACTGAAATCAGTACACCGGGATATTAACTCTATGATTAATAAGTGTAAAAACCATTACAAAGGAAAAATTGAAAATATGTTGGTCAGTAATCCAAAAGGTGCATGGGATGGTTTGTGGAAATTAACTGGTATGTATAAAAAGAAGGAACAGCCAGACGTGAACAATGTTTGGGACTTTGGTAATGAATTAAATGACTTTATTTCAAGATTTGCTATACAGGATTTTTAGGCAGAAATTAATACCATATGCCAATCTTTGTCTACTAAAAATGACTCATCTATTATAATAAAAGAAGAGGATGTAATTGAGAGCTTAAATAGGGTTAAAATTGGCAAAGCGGGAGGGCCTGATAAAATAAATGATAGGATGCTTAGACTGTGTAAAAACCAACTCTCAAATATTCTTTGTAAAATATTCCAGCAGTCTACTATACCTAAAATATGGAAAACTTGTGAAATTGTTCCAGTGCCAAAGAAACTAAACCCTACTTGTTATAATGATTATATATAGGCCTGTGGCACTTACGTCAATACTTATGAAATCATTTGAATATATTGTTAAAAAGTTATTGATAGAACAAACTAGTGATTTTATGGATATCATTTCGCCCACACTGTGGAGTCATTTCGCCCACAGGTCATTTCGCCCACACTGTGGAGTCATTTCGCCCACAGGTCATTTCGCCCACACTGTGGAGTCATTTCACCAACAGGTCATTTCGCCCACACTGTGGAGTCATTTCGCCCACAGGTCATTTCGCCCACACTGTGGAGTCATTTCGCCCACACTGTGGAGTCATTTTGCCCACAGGTCATTTCGCCCACACTGTGGAGTCATTTTGCCGACAGGAATAGAAAAAGGAGAGGATGAAGGAGAAGAAGGTGTAGAAAAGGAAGGAGAAAAGGGACGAGAGGATGAAGGAGTAGAGGAAGGAGAAGAAGGAGTGAAAGAGATAGAAAAAGGAGAAGATGGAGTAGAGGAAGGAGAAGAAGGAGTAGAAAAAGAAGGAGCAGAAGAATTAGAAAAAAGGAGTGGGAGGAGAAGAAGAAGTAGAGGAAGGAGGAGTAGAAGATGGAGAAGAGGAAGGAGAAAAAGGAGAGGAAGGAGAAGAAGAAGGAGCAGAAAAAGGAGTAAAAGAAGTAGTAAAGGAAGGAGTAGAGGGACGAAGGATGAAGGAGTAAAAGATGGAGTAGAAAAAGTAGAAAACGAAGGAGTAGAAAAAGGAGAAGAAGAAGTAGAAAAGGAAGGAGAAGAAGGAGTAAAGAAGTAGAAAAAGGAGAAGGAGTAGAAAAAGGAGAAGGAGTAAGGGAAGGAGAAGGAGGAGTAGAAGAAAAAAGAGTATAAAAATGTTCACATATTTATAATTACAATGCTGGCTGTGATGCAAAATTTATACAACCAACCCATTGTGTAATATTGGTTGAAACTTAAATTAAGGTGATTTTTATTTTGTTGGAGTTACTTTATTAAATATATTTCCATGTTAAATTGGCCACAAGCACTTTACTTTACTTTAATTTACTTCAAATGAGTTATGTAAATAGATATCGATTAATTTACGAGTTGGGTGGTAAATTTGGAGCAAATGATTCCTCCAAACTATTCCAAGCAACAACAGAACACCATTAGTTTTGTTCATTTGGTCCTGTTGTTTCCTGGCATACTTTGGAGGAATCAAGGCACTCCAATGTAACAAAAGTGAATAAATTACCCCTTAAAAGATAAAATAATAATAATAATAATAATAATAAAACAATAGTAATAATCACCTTAAAAGAAGAAAAAAAAAATAATAATAATAATAATAAAATAATAGTAATAATCACCTTAAAAGATAAAATGATAATAATAATAATAAAATAATAATAATAATAATAATAATAAAATAATAGTAATAATCACCTTAAAAGATAAAATAATAATAATAACAAAACAATAGTAATAATCACCTTAAAAGATAAAATAATAATAATAAAATAATAATAATAATAATAATAATAATAATAAAATAATAGTAATAATCACCTTAAAAGATAAAATAATAATAATAATAATGGTAAAACAATAGTAATAATCACCTTAAAAAAATATATATATAATAATAATAATAATAAAATAATAGTAATAATCACCTTAAAAGATAAAATAATAATAATAATAATATAATAATAATAATAATAATAATAATAAAATAATAGTAATAATCACCTTAAAAGATAAAATAATAATAATAATAATAAAACAATAGTAATAATCACCTTAAAAGATAAAATAATAATAATAATAATAAAATAATAATAATAATAATAATAAAATAATAGTAATAATCACCTTAAAAGATAAAATAATAATAATAATAAGATAATAGTAATAACCACCTTAAAAGATAAAATAATTATAATAACAATAAAATAATAATAATAATAATAATAAAATAATAGTAATAATCACCTTAAAAGATAAAATAATAATAATAATAATAAAATAATAATAATAATAATCACCTTCCGATGTAAATATAATTATGAATAGTATTGTGAACTTGTGATTGGTTGGTTAGTTGGAGTAAAAGGATGAATTGGAGACTACTGAAGCCTCCAAACTATTCCACAAACCAATCCCACCTTTATACCTTTATTATTATTATTATTATTATTATTATTATTATTATTATTTGTCGTTATCAATAAGGAATGTGTATCAAATCAAAGACATATTTATGAAAAGTTGTACCTTTATTATTATTATTATTATTATTATTATTATTATTATTATTATTTTTATTATTATTGTCGATTAATATTTGTTAGATTAAGGAACCCTGTGTGCGATGTAGTCAGAAAATTGGAGGTAAACGAGTTCTTCAAATATTGCCACGAAACACACACACACACACACACACACACACACCTAAATGGAAGGAACTTGTTTCTTTCGTGGCATAGTCAGGAGGAATCAGAAGCCTCCAATTTTCATACATGATCACAGGGTCCTTAAAAATTTGTATAATATTTGATGGATAAAAATTGTTGGTGTTTATTATTGTAAAAAAAAAACATGGCATTTGAAATTTTGGACCTCGTGTGGATTTGAAAACACGCATTAACAAAACAAACAAACTCGTGTAAAATGCAAGTTATCTGTATTTATTATTTACAAAAAAAAATACTTATTCTTTGTGTTGTTAAAGGGATGTATATATAGCAATTTGTTTTGGGTGGTAAATGTGGAGCAAATGATTCCTCCAAACTATTCCAGGCAACAACAGGATACCATTAATTTTGTTCATCTGGTCCTGTTTCCTGACATTATTATTATTATTATTATTTATATTGTTATTATTATTATTATTATTATTATTATTATTATTATTATTATTATTATTATTATTTTTATTCATCTGGTCCTGTTTCCTGGCAGTATTATTAATATTATTGTTTTTATTATTATTACTATTATTATTTTGTTGAAGATAACTGCGAGCTCTGCGCTGTTTATTTTGTAGCAAATCTTTTCTAATTTACGAATAATTTTCTTAATATTGCTGGGGAGATGGAAAAGCAAATTACCAAGAGAGTTTATTGGCCTGACGTTTCGGCTTTCTCTAAAAGCCATTCTCAAAGGAATGAGTGTCTTTTTTTTTTTTTTTTTTTTTTTTTCCCTGGCCTATCGACCATGGTGTTGGTCATTAAGGCCTTTTATTTTATTTTATTTTATTTTTTATTTATTTATTTATTTTTTTAATTTTATTTATTTATTATTATTTTAATTTTAACTTTTTGCATATTATTTTTATGCATTTATTTTTATTATTATTATTATTATTATTATTATTATTATTATTATTATTATTATTATTATTATTATCATTATTATTATTACATTAAAACTTAAAACTAAACATATATAATAATTTTTCTATTCTGTACTTTTATACAAATAAAATGTTTCTTCATTTAACATCCTAGCTAATAAACTAATCTATGTACCTACTCAACCAATAGCTGACTAGACTAATACCTATTCCAGCCAATCGCTAAACCTAGACAGACAAATCGCTAAACCTACTTTAGACAATCGCTAAACCTAACTAATATATCATATATACACACAATACACAACACAACACTTATAATATTCATAATTGCAAAAGATATATACAAAATGGTAAGAACAATAGTAATAAAAAGTCACATCACTCTGATCAGTTCGGTCTCCCTCCAGAAAGTCATCAATTTAACAGTCACACCACCAACCCCATCACCTAAGAGAGCTGAGAGTGTGAAGGGGACTTTTACTGCATCGCAGTAACTTATGAGGGAAGCACGTTCCCCCACACATCGCCGACAATGCAGGATGATATGACTGATAGATAACACCGCATTGCAGGTGTTACAATGCGGTGGAAAACGTTTGTCTATATATGGTTCTAAGTGTGTTATCCTGGTGCAGTTGGTTCGCACTCTTGCGAGGATTCTTTCTTCCAAACAGTTGGGCCGTTTGGCAGTGGCCCAATTACCCAGTTGAGGCTTGATGGTAGAGATGTTAAGTCTGGTCCACTGACCTTGCCACAGAAGATTAATTGATTTCTTTCCGAGGGATAGACACGACTGTAAATCACGAGGGACGTCCCAAGTAACCTCGAGCTCTACAGCCGATTTTGCAAGTAAGTCTGCCCGTTCATTGCCATAAATACGACAATGCCCGGGCACCCAGATCAGAGTAAAGGACTTGTTGCATAAGTGCAACTTATTAATGATGCGACCCTGGATTTCATTAGAAATAGTTTGACATGAATTAATTGCCTGAAGGGCTGACTTGGAGTCTGAGAAAATTACTATTGAATTATAACGAGAATTTAGTGCATAGTCTATAGCTTTGTCAATTGCAAAAAGTTCTGCTGTAAACACAGATGTATGTATCGGCAATCTGTACCTAAGTTCACATTCACTCGACCATACACTCGAACCCACACATTCATCTGACTTGGAGCCGTCAGTGTACACGTGATGAGACCCCAGGTGACTGCGAATGATACCACCAAACAGGTGGTGTATCTCCAACTCCGGCGCCTTTTCTTTCGATGATGGTAACCACGATGTGTTGACGCCGAAGTTGGGTGTCTCCCACGGTGGTATCTTGCAGATGGTAAACTTGTCGCAGTCACCGAGGTCTATTTGTAGTTGTTGTTCTAGCTGGTGGAGGCGTACAGCCAGTGGCCTCCGTCTTCCGTGGTGAAGGTAGTGATGTTGTTGGAGGGAGGCACTGGCCACGTTACCGATCTCCGACTTCCGGATCGTTGCCATAGCGGTGTTGAGTGCGAGTTGATCCCGTCGAAGTCGGAGAGGAGGTATGTTCGCCTCCACCTCCATCCTAGCTACACGTGTACACTTCAGAGCTCCCAAACACACACATAAACATTTATTCTGGTACACATCCAATCTTCCTAGCGTTGTATCTGATGCCGATCCATACACCTGTGAGCCATAGTCTAGCTTTGTACGAATAAGGGTCTTATACACCATTAATAAAGATTTCCTGTCGGCTCCCCATGTGGTACCTGATAGGTACTTAAGAACATTTAAAGGTTTTTCACAACGAACAAGCAAATTATTAACATGATGTGTAAAATTTAATCTCTGGTCAAAATGAATTCCTAAAAATTTAACAGAATTATGAAATGGTACCGGTTGGCCATCTAACGTTACGTTAAATTGAGGTACTCTACGTTTACTAAAAATTACTCCGGTACACTTAGGAACGGAAAACTTAAAGCCCCACTGTAAGGCCCATTGGTGGACAGAATCAAGCGCTGCTTGAATCCGTCCTACTGAAAACTGTGCATTACGTGACGAGTGCCACATTGCACAATCATCAGCATACAACGAGTATTTAAGATTCCTGGGAACTAGAGCTGATGACAGAATATCATTGATCATGATGTTAAAAAGTGTTGGACTAAGCACGCTTCCCTGTGGCACCCTGTTCTCTTGGACAAAAATGTCCGATGTTACATTACAGGGAAGGGTGACAGAAAAGGTTCTGTCACGCAAAAAGTTGTTGATGAAAATGGGCAAATTACCTCTTAAACCATAACCGTGAAGCTTCATCAGAATACCGTGTCGCCATGTCATGTCATAGGCTTTATGGATGTCCAAGAACACCCCTACCATGAATTCTTTATTGGCAAATGCCTGTGAAATGCAATGCTCCAGGTTCATCAAGTGATCAACTGTGCTCCGGTGTTTCCGGAAGCCACATTGTCGATCACTCAATAAACCCTTTGCTTCTAAAACAAAAAGTAGCCTATTATTTATCATTCTTTCCATGACTTTACAGAGGCAAGAAGTCAACGCAATAGGTCGAAATGAACTGGGATTCACAAGACGACCAGACTGTTTAGGTATCGGTATGATCCACGCAAAGTGCCATGAGTTTGGGAAGGTGTTAGACACCCAAATCTCATTAAAGACCGCTAGCAACTTGACCAGGTTATCCTGGCCAAGATGCCGGATCATACCGTACGTGATGGTGTCAGGTCCAGGACTGGTGTCTTTACAGGATCTTAGGGCAAGGAGAAGTTCGTCTATCGTAAACTCCCGGTTGTATGGGTAGTCTATGTCTTCTGTGGCAAAGTCTATCTCTTGTAGTTCAGCCATACGTTTGTGATGGAGAAAACGTTGGTCATAATTGGCTGAACTACTTACTTTTGAGAAACTCCTGGCAAGTACGTTTGCTACGTCCACGGGATCGTCGTAGATGTTATTATCCACTTGAAGAGTGGTGATGGGGGTATACGGGCGTTTGTTATTTAATATTTTTATAGTGGACCAGACTTTAGTAAGTGGTGTAAAACGATTCACCGTGGACACAAACGACCGCCAAGAGTCCCTTTTAGCTCTATTAATTACTCTCCTCGCCTCAGCCCTCGCCCGTTTGTAAGCTATAAAGTTGTTCTGAGTGGGCTGTTTGTCAAAAATCCTGTATCTCCTATTACGTTTCCTTAATGCCTCTCGGCAATCCGTTGACCACCAATGTGCTTCACGCTTATTTCGAATTATAGAGGTTTTGGGAATAGCAATCTCAGCTGCGTGTAAAATGTTTTGTGTTACATTTCGCATCTTTTCATCTATGGTCTCCCCGGACATATCTAGGTCGACGATCCTCCCGAAAGACCCCCAATCCGCTCTCTTAAAATTATACTTTGGAACCAAAGGGGCCGAAACAGTATGACTTGAATAAGAGAGACAGATGGGAAAGTGGTCACTACCAAGGGAGTCGGACTCAGGATGCCAAGAAATATCCTGGTGTATATCCGGGGAGGCCAGAGACAAATCGATAGACGAAAAGTTGCCAGAACGATCGTCAACCCTGGTGGCTTGGCCATCGTTCAGGAGGCAGAGGTTGGATTGTAATATAATGTCTGCCATCTGCCCTCCGCGAGCATCAGTTCTTAAGCTTCCCCACTGACAGTGATGGGCATTAAAGTCGCCCAGTATTAATTTTTTACCTGTGAGTTGACTGAATAAATTATGAAATGAATCACTGTCAATGGGGCCGCGTGGCGGACAGTAAAGAGAGCAGATGGATATGTAGGTGTTGTGTAATTTTACTCTGCAAGCAACGGCTTCCAGAGTAGTGTTTAATGTTATTTGTGTTTGTGGATATGATTTGTGTGTGTATATTGCTACTCCGTGTCCATCGTTTCTCCTGTATGCGTTGTAATGTTTAAATTGTGTTGGGTCAGAGTGATTCTCCAACCCTGTCTCCTGTAAACAGACGACGTCTGGCCTGTGTGTGTGTAATAATATTGATATGTTGTTCAATTTATTCCCAAGACTTCTACAATTCCACTGTAGTACAGTGAACATGGCGATTTAAGAGTTACGGGGTCGGCCTGAGCGCTTAGTCTCCTTGTGCCGCCCGCCACGTTGCGAGTAGCTACCGGGGGACCTTTCCCGGTTCTTGCGTCCGGAGACATCCATTGCTTCCTCATCAATGGTGAGTCTCCCAGACTCCACCGAGGAAGAGCTATCCCTTCTCTCCCCCGATGAAGTGGGAGTAGGGTGTGTGCAAGGAAGTGACTTGTTTGGTTTTAGGGTGGTGTAGTTAATTTTGTCATACTTGTCTGACTTCTTCTTTTGTTTCTCTGACTGCAAAGCAGCTGCAGCCTGAGAATAGGAGTTAGTAGATTTGGTAATAGTCTTAGAGGGGGTAATAATAGTAGGTGTAGAAGTAGATTGTTCAGCCTGTTCGCTCGGCTCTGACTCAGTCTGAGTACTGATAGTACACATCACCGGTCGAGATATCACCGCCGATGCATACGAGGCATTGGGTGATGGGGTCGATTGCGATCCCATCACCGCCTTCCTCGCATCATGATAGGAGATACCTCGCACTGCCTTCACTGAGCAGACCTCCTTCTCCAGCTTCCACTTGGGACAATCCCTCGAGGAAGTGGAGTGAGTACCCTTACAATGAAAGCAGGAGAGCTCCACTGATGTGCACTTTTCCTCAGCATGGCCAGACGTCGCGCACCTGCCACACACTGGAGAAGAAGCCTTACAAGTTCGATTTCCGTGTCCATAAATCTGACAATTCAAGCATCTAAGAGGGTTGGGGATAAAGGGTCTTACTTTAACAATTTATAACCAATTTTGACAGTTTCAGGAAGTGAAACTTTGCCAAAAGTCAAAATTAGGGTTGCAGTCTTCTTCCTTATACCATCCTCTAAACGTGTAATAAATCTAGCATCAATGATATCTTGATTCCTCATTTCCTCAATTATTTCGGTTTCTTCCATCATCATTAAATCCCTACAGGTGATTACTCCCCTGCAGGAATTCATGGCTTGAGGAATCTTGGCTTCAACTTCATAATTGTGAATCTGACGTAATTTCAGCAAAGTGGCTACTTGTTTCGAATTAAATGTTTTGACTAGGAGGTCTCCAGATGCAAGTTTTTTTACTGATTCAACCACACCAGCCCAGCCATCAATAACCTTTTGAACAATGAAAGGATTGAGGCCGGCTAGTGGGGCCGAACCAGTGGCATGTAACATAACAAATGATGCATTTTTAACGTCTATGTCAAGGGGTGTTCGAGTCTCGGTTCGTCCGTCGGTTCGTGGTGGTGGTGGTCGGTCATGGCCGCCTCCTCCGCTATACGGAGGAGGGGTTGGGAGGGAAGGCAACATAGTAACCACTTCCCCCAAGGTTGGGGGGAAGTGGGAAGGAGAAAAGAAAACACCAGAAAGGGATCAACCTCTCAACCCACACTAAGGTGGTCCGACTGTGTCTATTCACACCCAGAGCTATCAGTGGGGGAGTCCACCATAGGCAGGAGGCAAAGTTGATCTCAATATAAAGATATAGACACCTACTACATCGTCTACCAGCTATGGAGGGAATGAATACTAGCTAATCCTAGTGGTCACCAGAAGGGCGAAAAAAAAGAAACTACTGCCGGTGCGGCAGGCCCTGGCAGCTAGAGGAGAGAGCACAAATCATACGTCTTCTCTCTCCACGACCCTGTCTCAAAGTCAAGTGTGTCTTACAGGTAACAGATATATTTATAGTCCCTGAGTAAATGTACTGCTGTGCATACTGCGCCCTGATTGGCTGTTAGCATCCGAGTATCGTCCCATTTCCATTACACCTATTCTTTCTAAGATCTTTGAGAGGCTTTTAGCGAGGCGTCTTAACTCTTATTGTAATAATAATGATTTAATACCCATTTCACAATTTGGTTTTCGCAAAGGTTTGGGTACCTGCGATGCACTTTTGACCTTGTCTCACGCACTTCAATCTTCGTTGGACAAGGGATATGAATCTCGTGTTGTGGCTATTGATTTTAGCTCTGCTTTTGATCGGGTTAATCATAAAGCACTTTTACATAAGCTGCAACTTATTGGTATTGGTGGTAGTCTCTTATCAATTTTTAAAGAATTTCTGATGAACAGGTCACAATGTGTTGTCATTGATGGGTGCACTTCTGTCCCTGTACCTGTTGTTTCGGGTGTTCCACAGGGCAGTGTACTTGGGCCTCTGTTTTTTATTCTCTTTACTGCTGACTTGGGCTTTGAGCTCGAAAATAAGCTTATTTCTTATGCTGATGACACAACTTTATATTCACCCATTCCATCACCAGGGAGTAGAATTGAAGTTTCAGCATCCCTAAGCAGGGACTTGGCTAAGATTACTTCTTGGTGTGAACTTTGGGGTATGAAGCTTAATGCCAAGAAAACTCACTCCATGATTATTAGCAGATCACGCACTTTGGTTCCTCCTCATCCTTGTTTGCATATTTCTGGTGAACAAATTGAGGATGTGACAGGTTTGCATTTGTTGGGAGTGACTCTTGATCCCAAGTTGACCTTTGAAAGGTATATTCGTTCCTTATCTTCTACTATTGCACAAAAGATTGGTTTACTCCGCAAGTGTTTTAAAAAATTTGCGTGTGAAACCATAGTCTTAAAATCTCTTTATGCTTTTATTTTGCCTCACTTTGAATATTGCTCTTCTGTTTGGAACTCTGCTGCTGACTGTCATCTAAAGTTGCTTGACAGAGCTCTTACTTCTATAAAATTTGTTCTACCTGCTGTATCTCTTGATCTCCATCATCGGCGTCAGGTTGGTGCCCTTAGTCTTGTATTCAAAATTTTTAACAATACTCGGCATCCCCTGCATAGTGTTTTACCTGAACGTTTTATTCCGACTCGCATAACAAGGTTTACAAGGAGTCTTAATGACTTTGCCATGACTCTAATTAATGCTTCTACATCTCAATTTTCTCGTTGTTTTATTCCTTCTATGATTACCTTATGGAATCATCTGCCTAACGAGGTTGTACAGTCAACTGATATTACTGGTTTTAAATCTAAAGTTAATGTCTTATTGCAACAGTAGTTTGTCTATTTTTTAAAAATCATATCTTTTCTTTTGTATAAGCTTTCATTGACAACTAGTTTTCTCTTTTGGGCTCTCTATACTCAGTAGCCCCTTTCCTTTTTTCTTAGTTGTTGTAGTCTCTCTTCAGTACTCCCCAGGTATTTTGTGTGGATCCATCTATTGATGTGTCTGCACCCTGTTGGGAGGCTATGACAGCTTCTATAATAATAATAATAATAATAATAATAGCAGTCCCGCTTGATTATGTGCGTACTGCGCCCTGATAATAATAATAATAATAATAATAATAATAATAGTTACAAGAACAGCAATAATAATAATAATAATAATAACAATAATAATGATTACAATAATAATAATAACAACAATAATAATACTGCGCCCTGATTGGCTGTTAGCAGTCCTGCTTGATCCCATGTCACCTCTGGCTTGACCCACGTTGTTGTAGCCTGGCGGAGCGCCTGATTGGGAGATCTGGGTCTGGGTTAGCTGGGTTTTCTGGTGGTCTTACAGGGATACCTACAGCTACCGGGTCTTGAGTGGGTGTGGGTCGGTTTCGCCTGATGTTAGTAGGTAGTAAAAGAGTCTCTTGAGTAACGTTGAGAGAAGGTTTTAATTTCAAAATATGTAGAGCTTCTCTCAACCTTAGTCGACGACTGTCATCGTCAGTATCAATAATTGATGTGCATTGTAGTAGTTGCGGTCTCAGTAGGTTACCATGGGCGCTCACATAGTGCTGGTAGAAGTTACCCTCCTTCAGGTGAACAGATAACCTCTTCGAAAGACGAGTAGTGGTCATACCGAGGAGAGTTTTTCATCAGCAACTGGGACGTCTTCTTGTTCTTGTAATAGATAATTAGATCAATCACAGACTCAGGGTTCGTTACTGCAACATGGTTATTAATTATGTTCCGAAGAGCAGCTTCATCTTGTTGATAATTCTTATGCATAAAATTTCTGTAAAATAACTTTATTTTCTTTCTACCATCATCAGGTCTGTCCTCCTGGGTGTACCACTGGTCCATGGTGCGTCTGGTCAAACGTTGGATATCTTTATTAGAGTAGCCATTATCCACCAGCTGTTGGGCCACGAAGTCGAGTTCTTGGTGAACAGTATTCCACGTTGAACAGTGCGTAAGGGCCCGTTTGACGTATGCAGTCACCACTGTAGACTTAAACCTTGTTGGGCATTCACTATCACCATTCAGACAGAGGCCAATGTTGGTAGGTTTACGGTAGACTGTAGTAGAAAATCGATCCTGAGTCTGTGTGACCTTCACATCAAGAAAAGGTATTGTGTTCTCACGGGAAAGTTCACAGGTAAACCTGAGAACTGAACATTCTTCAAAGGTATGTCTGACTGAGTCTAGTAAGACTTGTGTCTCAGCAACCACAAAGGTGTCATCAATATAACGGTGGTAGGCTATAGGGTGTGGAATACGCTGGAACACTCTCTGCTCAACAAACCCCATGTATGTGTTGGCCAAGAGGACCCCGAGTGGGGACCCCATGGCAACACCATCAATCTGTGTCCACAGGTTGCCTCGCTGGTCACGGAATGGGGCCTCCTTGGTACACACCTGGAGAAGTCTACGTAGTGAGTTCTCAGGTATATCCAGCTGTGGGGTGTTCTCACTCCTGTAGATATGGTCCAGCAGTAGGTTGATGGTCTCATCCACGGGAACATTAGTGAAGAGACTCTCCACATCCAACGAAGCCACTACACCTGCAGGAGGAGCAGTAGTGATTGATTGTAGAAAGTCTGTTGATGATTTCAGGCAGTACTGGTCTGGGACAAAAGGGGTCAGGATACGGTTTATTCACTTCAGTATAAAGTTGTGTTGTAGTTTTATTACTATTGTCTTAAATTTTGTGTGTTTATTATGATATCTTGAAACCAACAGCTTGTATGAATGAATACTTGTGGTCAATTGTACAGCCACAATCAAATATCCACCAACACTTTCCTTCCATGGTAATAAATATCTTGGTAATAAAGAACAACACGTGTATGATTTTGCAGCACCTCATAATAATGATAATAATTGAGGGGGTTGAGTTGATGTAAGGTGTTGTTGTATGATTATATTTTACAACACCTTATAATAATAATAATAATAATAATAATAATAATAATAATCAGTGTCATTTCAAAATATAATCATACAACAACACCACCTTACATCAACTCAACCCCCTCAATTATTATCATTATTATGAGGTGCTGCAAAATCATACACGTGTTGTTCTTTATTACCAAGATATTTATTACCATGGAAGGAAAGTGTTGGTGGATATTTGATTGTGGCTGTACAATTGACCACAAGTATTCATTCATACAAGCTGTTGGTTTCAAGATATCATAATAAACACACAAAATTTAAGACAATAGTAATAAAACTACAACACAACTTTATACTGAAGTGAATAATTTATTGTGTCCTTATAGGGGAAGTTCAGTGTTGGTAAATCTGGAGCAACTGAATCCTCCAAACTATTCCATCAAAGTCTGGACGCATGAAATTAAGAGCTTGCTTGCTTGCTTGTTGGATTTATTGGCTATCAACCAGTGGCATATAGCCAAAGATCATTAAGCCAATGGTTCCATTTTATTATATAAATCTTTATAAGGTCATAAAGTTTTGTCTCCCTCAGAAAACTCATTAGTTTGTTTATAATATTCTTGTCATCTGCTAGTATATTTTCGATGGTGAAAGCTTTATTTTTCAGTTGAAAATACTGTTTAATTTTACTTCTTTACTGTTCATAATCTGTGCAAAACTTTATTAAATGAGATATTGACATTATTGAGTTACATGACTGGCAATTTGGGGGAAAGTTTCTATTCACGTGGGTTATTCAAGGTGGGTTACCCATGTGGCATTGACCCTGAGTCGGACCAACACCACCTCGTCCCTGTGGCTACGCCATGATGACGTAGGCCAGGGTTCTATAACTTTTTTTTACTTTATTTCAGATGTTTAATCTGGTACACTGCCTTTGCCACAGGAGATGAATTCGAGATTTAATGAGGGAAACAAAACACCTGAGATCCGTACGGACTATGCTAAGGTCCAGATCAACAGTTTACCCTGCTAGTATATCAGCCTGTTCATTGCCACAGATACCATAATGTGAAGGTACCCATATTAGCTGGATTGATTTATTGGCATAAAACAGCTTACTAATGATATTACCCTGTATTTCATTGTTAGTAGTATTCAAGGATTTAATAGCTTGAATTGAACTTAATGAATCAGTAAAGATTACTATCCTATCGTGGGTCGTCGAGAGGGCAAAATCCAAAGCTTTATCAGCTCTATTTATGCCAAATGTTTGAAGCCTGGCTGTCTTATTCAGTGTCTTAAAGGTAATTTGGAGTGATTCGAGAGTAGAGGAGTCAACTGGAATGAAGTGAAGCACAAAACATTCGATCTATCTCATAGTGTTAAACATATCTCATGAAGTTTGAACAGATTATAGGATATGATATGTTGGAGTACAGGACCAGGGTCATGACAGTAAATATTCGTCTGAAATCTCATGTTTCATTATGTTATGTTTTCGTGATGTGTGTGTGTGTGTGTGTGTATGTATGTGTGAGTGTAGTCATTGGATTTTCATTGGTCCCGCCTACCCTTATGTTTTGTTGTCTGTCTTTTGATGGACGTCACAGAAAAAACTTATGCAGATGATGTTAAGTATTACAATATATTGTTCAGGACTTTCACCCACTTCTGGCTTAGTATTTTTTTTTTTTTTTTTTACATATAGTGAGTGGAGGAAAGGAAAAAACAAATAAATAAATGGTTCCATTTGCCTATTGGCATCCTCCACTCATAAAATATTTAAAGCAACTGGATTTAAATTGCTGGGGGTTATAACTTGCTGGAAAACATTCCCTTGGAAGAGAATTCCACAGGGAAGTTGTACGGGGAGTAAATGAATTTTTGTAAGCAGTTGTCCTGCAACGTGGAGGTGTCAGTGTGAACTCATGCGCATTCTCAGCTGCCCTAGTCCTCCGTGGGAAGACGCGAAGGGGTGGTATAATCAGGGCAAGTTCATCCGAACATTTCTTATAAAAGTATCTATAAAATAGTGCAAGGGAAGCAACATTTTTACGTACTGATAAGGGAGGGAATTCATTAGTGATCATAGGATTATTGATCAGTCTGATAGCTCTGTTTTGAATTTTATCTAATTGTCTTAACACCACCGATCCACAACCAGCCTACAGAGGTGAACAATATTCCATCTGGGAACGCACATGACTCTTATATATTACTGCTAACTGCTCGTCAGTCAAATAATTACAAGCTCTGTATAAAAGTCCCATCTTCCTAGATGCAGTTTTGGCAATGGATTTTACATATGAAGTCCAACTAAGGTTTTCATTTAAAGTTACACCAAGGAGATCAATGCTGTGGGACTTGGGGATATTTGTATTATTGAAAATAATGTGAGAATCTTGATTATCTGATCTATTTGAAAACGGGATGTATTTAGTTTTATTTGCATTGAAAGAAACTAGGTTGTTTTGTCCCCATTCAAAGATCTTCGTTAAGTCTTCATTTAATGAAATTGAAGTGGCAAGTTTGTATTCTAAAATATTGTGTTGAGTAAAACTATCATTAAATGAGAAGGAACTGTGAATAGTTGAATCATTAGCATAGGAGTGAATTGAATTCTGAGTAACTGACAAAAGATAATTAATATGAATGAGGAACAAAGTTGGAGCCAAGACCGCTCCTTGAGGAACACCAGCATTAATGGGATGAAAGTCGGAATACAGACCATCTACCATCACACGTAATTTTCTGTTGCTAAGATATGAATTAATTAGGGGAACAAAAGATTGAAGGCCATAATGTGGAAGCTTAGACAGTAATGATCTGTGCCATACTCTGTCAAAGGCTTTAGATATATCAAGGCAAATTGTGTGAGTCTCTCCATATTTATCAGTTGATTGGAATATGTTATCTGTGAAATAACAGAGCAGGTCCACAGTAGATCGTCTCTGTCTAAAGCCATATTGCTTATCATTTAGCAGATGATTTTTCTCAAGGTGCTTTACAAAGTGATTGTTAAGAACTATTTCAAATATTTTACCGAGAGTAGACGTGATGGCAATTGGTCTGTAATTTGATGGATTTGCGGTAGCTCCTTTTTTGGGAATTGGTTGTACATTGGCTTCTTTCCAGGCGGCTGGGAAGGACGAGGTATGGAGACATACACGAAATAATTTTGAGAGAGTTGGAGCTAATTCTTTTGAGCAATTTTTTAATACAGTGGGAGGAATTTCATCTGGCCCTGGAGCTTTGTCGATAGACAGATTCTCCAAAATGGTCCGCACTTGTCTTGTATGAATTATTAAGGGTGGACTTTCTGGGGAGTTAAAATTCAAAATGGGAGTGTTTTGAGCAGTGTCATTGAGGTTTGAATTTGTGGCGAAGATATTGGCCAAAAGATTTGCTTTACCACGTGGATCACATATGAGATTTCCATTGCTATTCTTTAAAGGGAGAATAGATGAACCATGGTTGAAGTTAGATTTGAGTGAGTTTACTGTTGACCAAAAGATCTTATTATCATTAGGATTATTCAGTAATTTATTGACTTGTTTATGTATGAAGTTAGATTTGGCTAAATTAGTTACAGCTTTAGCATGGCATCTGACAATTTTGAAATAATTGTATGACTGAAGAGTTTTCGACTTTGTATAGGCATTATAGGCTATTGATTTTTGTTCTGTAACTCTGGCACAGCTGTGATCAAACCATTTTGGAGAGTTAGATCTTTTTGAGTATTGATGGTGAGGGATATATGTTTCCATTCCTACTTTTATAAAGTCAGTAATATGGTTCAGGAAGCTATCTGGGTCAGTAGAGTAAAATGATGAACAGGGAATGTTAATTAAAAAGTCACGGAACCCCACCCAATCTGCAGCATCATAGTGCCATTTGGTCACTCGGATGGGTTCAGAGTGGATGGGTAGGGAGGAGTGGGAACAGGAGACTGCAATGAGACAATGGTCTAAGGATCCAAGAGGGGACCTCACTTCAACACTATATGTTTCGGGATTGGTAGTAAGAAACAAATCAAGTAGGTGCGGTCTATGTTCTGGATTATCAGGTATGCGAGTGGGGTGCTTGATTAGTTGGGTGAGATTGAATGAGTCTGCGAATAACTCGCATTCAAGCCCAGGTTCATCAGTTCTGGCCGAATGAGTGAGCCACTCAACATTGTGGACATTAAAATCACCCAGTAAGGATATATCAGATGCAGCATTAATGTTTAAATCAGAAAGAATGGAGGTCAGGGAATCAAAGAGGCTATTATCTGGGGAGGTATTTGGTGATCGGTAAATACAACAATAATATTTAACTGAGCCTGAAGAATTTAGCTTGTAAATTGAGTAATCAAAATCTGGTGATGCGAGATTGAAAATCTCTAAATTTGACCTTATAACCGTCCTCACTCAAGTTAAATCTCTTCAACACTGCATTTTTAACCTGATTGTAGTCCAAGACTGACGTATCTGAAAGCCTTGAGTACACACTGAGAGCTGTACCCATCAACAGAGTACTTAGTACAGTTGCCCAAGTCTCTTTTGGCCATTCGTTTTGACTAACGAATTGCTCAAATCTCAACAGGTAACTGTCTAATTCATCCTTACCTTCTACAAACACCGGAAGTTTGGGAGCCTTGGCTCATTCTCCACACTGTTAACGTAGCTGGGTGATAGGCAGGCAGTTCCATCCACACACTGATAGGTGGGTGATAGGCAGACAGCTCCTTTTCCATACAGACAGAGAGTCCTGTGCACACCACAGTCCGGACACCTTGGCTGGCTGGTGCGTTCTGCCGGCCACAGTCCAGGACTCGTAGACTAAGTGTCAATCAGCTCCACAAACAAGATAACCACCCATCTGCCCAGTTCATGAAATTTGTTACACGAGAAGATTTGTGTGTCAGTCTCTTCTCTTGGTTTGTCTCCTTCTCCAGGTTGTTCATCTGCCTCTACTCTCCGGGCTTCTTCCTCTAAGCATAGGGTTCGCTCTTAATGTCATCTCCTGGAGCGTCTGTGGTATCACCAGTTATGTTAAACTCAGTCAACTCATGGTCAATGTTTTTCCTCATCATCCGAGTATTATCTTTCTCTAGGAAGTATATCCAGGATGGTCTCTCACTTCTGGACAAGCTCTTAACTTGCATACGTAGCTTCTAGCCACATCACCATCTTCTATACCTCCACCGATCCTGACATGACCTTTCAGCTTCAGGAAGGTACTCTGGATCTCATCCTCACATCTGGACTGATAACATCACAGAACCAGTGCTCCACGGTGCCAGTTTTATTCTCTGTTCATGTCACACTTTGGCTTCATTATATTCTACCTGCTGGGTCTACTGCTCCTGCCACTTGTTTACATATTGCTGTGCCTGTAAATCATTATATTCTACCTGCTGGGTGTACTGCTCCTGCCACTCGTTTACATATTGCTGTGCCTGTAAATCAAGAGCGGGATACCTTTGTACAGTAGGGTGATGGTCAGATGAGACTTTCTGGAGCATGTTCTAGGCAAGAGTGACAAACGAGAACCACAAAATGGTTTTGTACAAAAAATTTATTGAAAGAAACATACAAATTAGTAAGATGGCTTTGTGACATTGTTCATTGAAGAGTGTTCTTGGTAAACATACAAATTAGTGTGATGGTTGGTTCTACTTGCCATAAACAATTGTTTCAATGTTCAGTTCAATGGATGAGAAACACAACAGAAGAATATCATTGAGGTGACAGTCCGAGAGCTGAGAGTGAAGGTGAGATTTGGTGACCAGAGTACCAAGTAGCCTTGACTTGGAGAGAGTGTAGGGTTGACAAACAGTATATGTCAGCAGTATTTGCAGTCCGGATTCTATTATTAATTCCTAGTATGTTCACGGGCCACACAATACAGAGTTTTTAACAGTAACACTCTGTTCTTAGTTCATGAGAGAGAGAGAGAGAGAGAGAGAGAGAGAGAGAGAGAGAGAGAGAGAGAGAGAGAGAGAGAATTTAGACGTGGGACAGACAGGAAGAAGATAGATAAATCAAGACAGGAAAAAAATGTGCTCACTGCTCGATAAAACACACACACATTAAACTGGCACAATGACACGTGACAAGGAATGAACACAGAAATATAAAAACGAAAGAAAATTTTTATTGACTGGCAGGTGTTCAGTACAGAAGAGTGTATGGAATTATAATAGTGTGTCAAATTATAGGACATGAAATATTATAGAGCGTTCTTAGCCCATCAGGATGGTGGAATGTGAAGTTAATTTGTGGGGAAACAAACACACACATCTCTGCTTGGGTTCTTTACTTGGTCACCGCTTCCTCTCTGCTACAGATTTCTACAATATGCCACTTGGAGGCATAACACACAAATAAGAATACTATAAATAAATGTTGCATTTCAGAACAATAAAAAAGAAATAGATCACTTCCACAAACAAAAATAATAACAAATTATTATTGTAATTTGCCTTTTACATATTAACACTAATGGTGACGTTGCACAAATACAGTAACGTTATCAGTTGCACATTTCTTCTTCTTTCTCTCGTCATTATTATCCCGCTTCTATGCGGGGTCGACGTTTTTAACAAGCCGCCGCCAACCAGCATGGTCCAGAACTTCGTCTCCCATCAATCCCTTCTCTCTCAGATCGTCTCTCACGCTGTCCATCCATCTTCGCTTTGGTCTCCTCCTACTTCTTCTACCCTGCACTTCCATTTCCATCACCCTTCTCCCCACATAATCCTCTTCCCTCCTCATCACATGTCCATACCATTGGAGTCTTCTCTCTTGCACCTTCCTCGAAATTTCCGTCACTTTTACTGTACCCCTAATTCTTTCATTCCTTATCTTGTCCATCTTTGTGACTCCGCACATAAACCTCAACATTCTCATTTCTGCCACATCAAGTCTCTTTTCTTGCATTTTCTTTGAAGCCCACGTCTCCGCACCATACATCATTGCCGGTCTCACCACCGTCTTGTACATCCTACTTTTCACTCTTACGTTTATTCTTTTGTCACATAACACACCCGACATCCTTTTCCAATTTTTCCATCCCGCCTGTACTCTATGTGTAATTTCCGAATCCAGCTCTCCGTTTTCCGCCACTGTCGATCCAAGATATTTAAAATTTTCCACTCTCTTTAGATTATTTCCTTGTATGGTAACACTCCCCGCACTTTCATCCATAAAACTAAGGTACAGTCAGCGGCAAAAGTCCTGTCGCCTCATTTGCTTCACCGAGGCACGCGATGTTCATAGACTCGAGATTAGTAGGTGTAGAAAACGTGTGTATTTCTTGAGTCCATGAACACTGCATGTCTCGGTCAAGCAGTTGAGGCGACAGGACTTCTGCCGCCGACTGTACTGCGTCTTCGCCCTACTGATCTTTAACCCTCTGTCTTCTAAAACTCTTCTCCAGTACTCCACTTTTTGTTCTACTTCTTCTCTAGTGGTGCAGCAAAGAACTATGTCATCTGCAAACAACATGCACCAATGGGCCTGGTCTTTTACCCCTTCTGTAAACACATCCATTATGAGTTCGAACAAATATGGGCTCAGCGAGGACCCCTGGTGTAACCCCACACGTACGGAGATCCATCTTGTTAATCCTACGCTACTTCGTACTCTAGTTCTAACCCCTTCGTACATGTCCATCACCAACCTGATATATTTTTCTGGCACCATTTTAACTCTCAAACACCTCCACAATTCTTGTCGCGGCACTCTGTCGTATGCCTTCTCCAAGTCGATAAAGACTGAGTGTATTACCCTTGTTAAACAAATGGTAACGAATAATGTTAAATCACAACAGGGACAAAATATTCATGTTACTAAAATACATTTTGAAGATTAAATTAATACTTAATAGCAACGGAGGTATAAATGGATGGTTACTTAACACTGAATGGGGAGAGGAGAGGCCAGGAGGGGAAGTACCGTATTTATAGAACAAAAAAACAACATGTAATGGCATAACACACACTGCCATTATCTATGTTGATGACGTGTGTATCTGGCAACGTTATTGTATTCTTGCAACGTTGCCTCTATGACTGAAAATGCTTTGGTATATTTAATAAACAACTTTCTGGCAACATTATATATATTTCTGTGTGTTGGTGTCCGTAAACAAAAATCTTCCTGCACCAATATCATATATTTCTCGATAATATTATGATTCCACCTTCTGAACATATATAGTATAATTATTATAACTATATTAAAATATTTTAGTTCACATATGGTCATCTGTAATATTAGACATTTAAACCATATATAGCTGTCAATTCTATCACATAGTGTTCCCTGATTAACAGGAACGTATCATGCACTAAGAAAGAGAAACTTCTGGTATTGACTGTACAGCTGTGTTTATGATTCCCTGAGACACCATCTTATGGAGGGAACTTGACCTTCTCTATCCTCACTGGACAGTAGGTAATTGAATCAAACTGTCTGACCAACACACACACTGAAGCTATACTTTCTATCTATTTACCATTGATTAAATGAATTAGTTGTTGCTTGTACAAAATGATAAAAATGGAATGGTGGTGACATTCTTTTCTCCCTCCCTCCCTCGCTTTCGTTTTCACTTTATCTCTCTTGCTCTTTCCCTTTCTTCATACTTCATTAAGCATTCGTCTCTCTCTCTCTCTCTCTCTCTCTCTCTCTCTCTCTCTCTCTCTCTCTCTCTCTCTCTGTTAACACTCAGGAAATCCGCATCGTTGAGGCAAAAATGGAGTGAGTTTATTTCCTCTCTCTCCAAGGTTAACCTCACCAACGAGAACTTTTGTGTGTAATGTTACCCTCCATACACACGGGTCTGGCACTACAAACAATATTATAGTAAGAACAAAGGGTTTTTTATCCCCTTGTTTAGCCAATATATAAATATTATCAGGTGTCTCAGACCAGTTATCATACAGAAGAAAACAAGTTATTAATTGTAATTATAACATGTACAATGTGTGTGTGTGTGTGTGTGTGTGTGTGTGTGTGTGAGTGTGATCCTACAAGTTATCCACTCATAGATTCTAGTGTTCTTCCCTACATCCTAAAAGTGTGTATGGTAATAAATATACAACCCTTGTCAAGGGGAATATGAAAGTTCCTATATTGATTTAACAAGATGTAATAACACAATAATTTACAAAGGATTAACTTGTTCGCAGTACACTGGAATTCATAATCAAATATGTTTTATCTCTTCCTCCACTGTCCCAATGGATGACGTCATGACACTTCCTGTGTGCGTAGGTGTATATGTGTGTGTGTGGTCACTACTGGATTTGCAACCATCTTGTAGTGTTGTGTTTGTATAAATCCTTCTCAACTTCAGCATTACAGTGCTTCAATCTCTGGAGTTTATTATCAAGAAGAACCTTCCACATATTATTGGGTAAAGTGTTTTGTTGTTACTATTAATATTAAATCCTGCACTCAACTATTTTGGATTGTCTTCCTTTGAAATGCTCTGTATTTCTTCATAATCTCTCCCTCTCTTTATCACTTCCTATCTTTCCTCTCCTATATTCTTCTTTGGTCAGGTTTCTTCTGTGTCAACATACATTCTTTTCTGTACTGAACAGTTGCACCTTGCAATCCTCCCTCAATTCTTCTTTGAGTAATAATAGGTACACTTGGACATTGTGAACCAACACTACCAACATTAACCATTACATTGTCAGGTGATATTATAATATTTAATATTGATCATAATAAGTGATTGGTTGGAGACCAATTTAGTTTTAATAAATACAGTAATGGTAATATTAGTAATGTATAGTAAGCCCCAAGTCCGTGAGTTTAAGGGGGTGCGGGAGTAGGGGACCGGCTTGGGGGGGGTTTGCAGGGTGTGGGAATAGGGGTACAAGCCTTGGGTGGGTAGAAAGCCTGTCCCCCTACCCCCCCACCCCCCCTAAGCCTGTCCCCCTATTCCCGCACCTTCCTAAACCCCCCCCAAGCCTGTCCCCCTACTCCCGCACCCCCCTAATCCCCCCCTCAAGCCTGTCCCCTACTCCCGCACCCCCCTAAGCCCCCCCCTCCAAGCTTGTCCCCCCTATTCCAGCAACCCTCTTAAACCCCCCCCCCAAGCCTGTGCCCCATTCCCGCACCCCCTTAATTAAAACTGTTTACTGAGGGGTTACTACCATGGCTGGGAGTTGGCCTGGCCTGGCTGACGTTCACGGAGATTATCTCATCACAGGAAGAGATGAAGAGAAACTAGATATTGAGGGAGGGAAGCAGGGAGAGGGAAGGGAGAGAGAGTGTGAGGGAGGGAGAGAGTGGACAGTGAAGGAACAAGGAGGGAGAGGGAGGGGAGAGAGAGTGTGAGGTAGGAAGGGAGGGAGGGAAGGAGGAGGGAGAGTGTGAGGGAGGGAGGAAGTGAGAGAGTGGACAGTGAAGGATGAAGCAGGGAGAGGGAAGGGAGAGAGAGTGTGAGGGAGGGAGAGAAGGAGCCTTTGTGCAATTTTATAAATATATATTTTTTTTAACATTCTACGGTGAAATGGTAAACTAATAATAACATTGACAAGCGTTCCACTAAGATCACAAATTATTATAACCTGATTATTATACCTATTATAACCTAACAGACTAACATTGTTATAAGGCCACACACACATTAACACACTAACACTATTACAGTGCTACACACACACATTAACACACATACAGTATTACAGTGCTACACACACATTAACACACATACATTATTACAAGGCTACACACACATTAACACACATACATTATTACAAGGCTACACACACATTAACACACATACACTATCACAGTGCTACACACACATTAACACACCCACACTATCACAGTGCTACACACACATTAACACACTCACACTATCACATTGCTACACACACACATTAACACACATACAGTATATAAAACCAATAGAGGCTTAGCTCTATGTCTTTCATGTATGTTTATCTTGTCTTGTAACTCTACATGATTATATTTTCTCTGTATATGTGACATGTATTATTTTATTGCATTATATTTTGTCTAATAACATTGACAAGCGTTCCATTAAGAACACATATTATCATAACCTGATTATTATACCACCTCAATTTGTCATGAGAGAAAAAGATTATTACTTATATCTTTATATTTTAATTAAATATTAATTAACATTTCAGTATGAACATAATACATACAGCATGCAGTATGTGTGTTCTTTTATATCAATGTTTGGGATATAACACTTATATTTACATATTGTTTGTGTTTCTATGTAACTAACTTGCTCTCTCTCTCTCTCTCTCTCTCTCTCTCTCTCTCTCTCTCTCTCTGTAAGGTCTGTTGTTGTCTGTGTTTCTATGTAACTAACTCTCTCTCTCTCTCCCTCTCTCTCTCTCTCTCTCTCTCTTGTGACAGTGGAAATGTCCTGATAATGTGCAAACGATAAATATATTATTTTTTTTGGGTACATCCTGTGATAAGTTGTGTAGGCAGTGTTATGTACTGTGTAATGGTGGGTTGTGTGTGTGTGGGGAAGGAGGGAGGGTTGTGTGTGTGTGGGGATGGGTAGGGTGTGTGAGGGGAAGGGTTGGGTGTGTGTGTGGAAGGAGGGAGGGTTGGGTGTGTGTGTGTGGGGAAGGAGGGAGGGTTGTGTGTATGTGTGGAAGGAGGGAGGGTGTGTGTGTGTGTGGGGAAGGGTTGGGTGTGTGTGTGTGTGTGGGGAAGGAGGGAGGGTTGGGTGTGTGTGTGGAAGGAGGGTTGGGTGTGTGTGTGGAAGGAGGGAGGGTTGTGTGAGTGTGGGGAAGGAGGGAGGGTTGGGTGTGTGTGTGGAAGGAGGGAGGGTTGGGTGTGTGTGGGGAAGGAGGGAGGGTGTGTGTGTGTGTGTGTGGGGAAGAAGGGAGGGTTGGGTGTGTGTGTGTTGGGAAGGAGGGAGGGTTGGGTGTGTGTGGGGAAGGAGGGAGGGTTGGGTGTGTGTGTGTGGGGAAGGAGGGAGGGTTGTGTGTGTGTGGGGAAGGAGGGAGGGTTGGGTGTGTGTGTGGAAGGGTAGGGTGTGTGAGGGGAAGGGTTGGGTGTGTGTGTGGAAGGAGGGAGGGTTGTGTGTGTGTGTGGAAGGAGGGAGGGTTGGGTGTGTGTGTGGGGAAGGAGGGAGGGTTGGGTGTGTGTGTGGGGGGGAAGGAGGGAGGGTTGGGTGTGTGTGTGTGGGGAAGGAGGGAGGGTTGGGTGTGTGTGTGTGGGGAAGGAGGGAGGGTTGGGTGTGTGTGTGTGTGGGGAAGGAGGGAGGGTTGGGTGTGTGTGTGTGGGGGGAAGGAGGGAGGGTTGGGTGTGTGTGTGTGTGGAAGGAGGGAGGGTTGGGTGTGTGTGTGTGTGGAAGGAGGGAGGGTTGGGTGTGTGTGGGGAAGGAGGGAGGGTTGGGAGGGAACGATGAGGTAAGCTTTAGGAGGAGAGGGAAGAGGAGGGATGAAGAAAAGGGAGGAAATTAAATGAAGTGATAGGAGAAAAAGGATAAGGGGAAGAAAGGGAGGATTGGGGATGGTAAAGGACAGGAAGGGAGAGGGATTTGAAGCTGTAAAGGAAAGGAGGGGAGATGAGGGAAAGGGAGAAGAGGTGTAGGGAAGGGAAGGGAAGGGTAGATAGGTCAAAGTAAGGGAGGGGAGAAGAGGAGAAGGGAGGAGAGGAGTAGGAAAGGAAAGGGAAGTGTAGGGTAGGTATGGTAAAGGAGGGGAGGGGAGAGGAAGGGAAGGGAGAAGAGGGATAGGGAAGGGAAGTGTAGATAGGGTAAAGGAAGGAAAGGGAGAGGAGGGGCGAGGAGGAGAATGGAATGGGAAGGGAAGGGTAGGTAGGGTAAAGGAAGGGAGGGGAGAGAAGGGGAAGGGAGGAGAGGAGTAGGGTAGGGAGGGGAAGGATACGTAAGGTAAAGGAAGGGGAGGGAGAGGGAGGGAACAGGAGGGGAAAGGAGAAAAGAGGTAGGGAAGTGAGGGAAGGAGAGGGATAGGGAAGGGTAGGTAGGGTAAAGGAAGGGAGGGAGAGGGACGAATAGGAGAATATAAAGGAAAGAAAAGAAGGAGGGATAAGAGATGATATGGCAGGGGAAGGGAGAGGAGGAATACAATATTAATGTATATAATATAATACAAACAGTAACAGACCAGTTGGTCCTTTAGAGGCTGTTTTGATTCTAAGGTGCTAACTACTAGTAGAGATAATGAATAAAATAATAACGATAATAATAATAATGAATAAAATAATCCTTGCAACAAATCTTGAACCATTACAAGAAAAGGTATTAAAATTGAGTTTGTTGTTGTTGTTGTGGACCAAGACCAATTAAAGGTGTAATATACTTATGGTTCATTGGATCACTTTGATTCCTTTGAAGTATACCAACAAACAGGACCACATTAACATTAATAATGGTGTTCTGTTGTTTAGAATAGTGTGTAGGAATCAGTTGTTCCAGATTTACCAACACTGTACTACTCCTATTTAACTTCCTGGCTCTCTGTTCCTATATTTATAAAGACAATTTATTTATTTATTAATATAAGTAACAAGAAAGCACTACCATCTTGTATTACCATTATAATGTTATATTTCATTCAATATAATTAATTTATTTTAAAATATAACATTGTGCAAAATGTGGCAACAACTTAGTGAACAGGAGTGAGCCATCACGTCCAGCTGCCTCCATGTCTGAGCCTTCACCTCCTCTTCTGTCCAAGTAATTAATAAGAATGTACTGCATTACAGGAAATTACTAAATATTGTCATGGTATGGCAGTCGTAGCTCGGTATCATATGTAATTATTGTGTGTATCTATGTTATATCTCTTCTCTGTGTTGACCAGACCACTCATACCAACTCCACTGATTGCCATCTATCCTCTGTTGTTTCATCCTTCACACTACATATGATTAATTGATATAATGACTGACTGACAGAATGACCATTTGTGTACCTTAATGTGGGGAAAAGGGGAATGAAAATGAATTGGTGAGTGAGTCGTGTGTGAAGCATACAGACAAGAGGGAGGGAATCATTATTCTATACTGTTAATCTCTGACTCCCGGACATACGCAGGACTGATAACACTGAATGTAATGTATATTTATGTGTCTGATTTTATATAGGGTTACACAGCTACGGAAGAGTAGGAAAGGGTAGGTAGGGTAACGGAAGGGGAGGGAGAGGGAGGGTACAGGAAGGGGAAGGGTAGGTAGGGTAATGGAAGGGGAGGGAGAGGGTAGGTAGGGTAAGGAGGGGAAGGAGAGGGAGGGAACAGGAAGGGTAGGGAGAGGAAGGGAAGGGAGAAGAGGGGTATGGAAGGGAGGGGAGAAGAAGGGTAGGGAAGGAAAGGGAAGGGTAGATAAAGTAAAGAAAGAGGAGGGAGAGGGAGGGGTAGGGAGAAGAGGGGTAGGGAAGGGAAGGGTAGGTAGGGTAAAGTAAGGGAGGGGAGAGGAGGGGAAGGGAGGAGAGGAGTAGGGTAGGGAGGGGAAGGATACGTAAGGTAAAGGAAGGGGAGGGAGAGGGAGGGTACAGGAGGGGAAGGGAAGGGAAGGCAGAAGAGGGATAGGAAAGGGAAGGGAAGGGTAGGTATGGTAAAGGAAGGGGAGGGAGAGGGAGGGTACAGGAGGGGAAGGGAGGAGAAGGGATAGGGAAGGTAATGACAGGATAGGTAGGGTAAAGTAAGGGGAACAATTAAAGGAATGATATACTTATGGTACATTGGAGTACTTTGAATCCTCTGTCCCCCCTATTCCTGCACCCCCCCTAGACCCCCCTGCACCCCCCTAGACCCCCCTGCACCCCCCTAAGACCCCTAAACACAAACAACAACCCCCAAGCCTGTCCCCCTATTCCCGCACCCCCCTAAAACCCCTTAAACACACACAACACCCCTAATCCTGTCCCCCTATTCAAGCATCCCCCTAAACCCACCTGCACCCCTCTAAAACCCCATAAACACACACAACCTCCCCTCTAAGCATGTCCCCCTATTCCCACACCCTCCTAAACACACACAACCCCTCTCCCCAAGCCTGTCCCCCTATTCCCGCACCCCCTAATACTTCCTAAATACACACAACCCCCCCCCATACCTGTCCCCCTATTCCCACACCCCTCCAAGCCCGTCCCCCTATTTCAGCACCCCCCCCCCAAGATCCCCCAGCACCCCCCTAAAAACCCCTAAACACACACTGTATTTATCTATTAATATAAGAAACAAGGGAGAACCAACATATTGTATTATACCATTATAATGTTGGAGAGAGAGAGAGAGAGAGAGAGAGAGAGAGAGAGAGGTAGTAGATGTGAGAGAAAGAGGTAGTAGAGGAGATAGAGAGAGAGAGGTAGTTGAAGTGGGAGAGATAGAGAGGTAGTATAAACACACACATACACACACACACCCTAATGATATACTGTACACACATTATGTATTAAGACAAACACATACATACACACATACTCTATTAATATACACACATATGTATTAACATACACACACACAAACGCTAATAGTATACATACATATATAATAACACACACACACACACACACACACACACACACGTATGTATTAACACACATACACATACACACACGTATGTATTAACACACACACACACACACAGGTATGTATTAACACACACACATACACACACACGTATGTATTAACACACACACACATACACACACGTATGTATTAACACACACACACACACACACACACGTATGTATTAACACACACACATACGTATGTATTAACACACACACATACACACACGTATGTATTAACACACACACATACACACAGGTATGTATTAACACACACACACACACACACACGTATGTATTAACACACACACACATACACACACGTATGTATTAACACACACACACATACACACACGTATGTATTAACACACACACACACACACACACGTATGTATTAACACACACACACACACACACACACATACACACACGTATGTATTAACACACACACATACGTATGTATTAACACACACACATACACACACGTATGTATTAACACACACACATACACACACACACATATAATATTATGTATTAAAACACACACATACACACACACACACACACACATATATGTATTAACACACACACATACACACACACACACATAATGGTAACAGTAGTAATAACTCAACCTTTACTTATCATGGTGTGAACATTTTTACTAACTTGTATAGATTAGTGAACAGCAAGTTGATGTTGTGGTTTCATGAGAGAGAGAGAGAGAGAGAGAGAGCTGTGTGTGTTGGCATGCGTGCGTGTGCCTGCGTGCGTGCATCCGTGTGCTTGCGTCCGCGCGTGCCTGTGCTTGCGTACGTGTGCACGCGTGTGTGTACGTGCATGCGTGCATACGTGAATGCGCGTGCGTTCGTGCGTGCCTGTGCGTGCATGCGTGCGTGTGTGTTTGTGGAGGGGGGGGGATCTGATTTGGTTTTGATCTGTGACCACAATATAATTAATAATTAATTGGTTGTTGATGAATCTGACATTACATGATAAAAAATTTCCAATATTAATAAACACCTTTATATGTACAGTGCTAACCTAACCTAACCTTTATATGTACAGTGCTAACCTAACCTAACCTAACCTAACCTAACCTTTATATGTACAGTGCTAACCTAACCTAACCTAACCTAACCTTTATATGTACAGTGCTAACCTAACCTAACCTAACCTAACCTAACCTAACCTATATATGTATAGTGCTAACCTAACCTAACCTAACCTAACCTAACCTTTATATGTACAATGCTAACCTAACCTAACCTAACCTAACCTAACCTAACCTTTATATGTATAGTGCTAACCTAACCTAACCTAACCTTTATATGTACAGTCCTAACCTAACCTAACCTAACCTAACCTTGATATATACAGTCCTAACCTAACCTAACCTAACCTAACCTTTATATGTAGTCCTCAGGGTGTGGCTGGACATCTGAACCAACGGGTGAAGTTCCACTAGACCGGTCCATCTGTGGCCTGGTGGTCACAAAGGAAAAGTAAGTAACACACACAGACAACACATGACCTATTCACTGGTCCATGTGTTCTTATCCCTGGCCATTATCACTCTCAACACACACACAGATACACACAGACAACACATGACCTATTCACTCTCTCCCTCAGATAATAAAATATATCTATAAAAGAGAGGCGTCTGTCTGTGTGTGTTTGTCTGTGTGAACTTTTCTCCCAAACCAAAAGAAATAGACGGAACAAACCATATATATATATATATACCTGAAAGGGCATGACCCAGGGAAGGTTAAGATACAGTAGGCTCCACTTCCACGTTTACCACTACCAATGTTGAGCCACCCAGAAATTAGAATCCCTAACCACGTGTGATCCTGATACGAACCACTCACTACAGAGTGAGATGGAAAGAGTGGTTTGGTAAAGGAAAGTGTGTCTCATAAGGTGTGTGTATGAATTTAACACTGTTCTCTCTGACACTTGTGATGGTTCTCCAACACCTGATTGTCTGGCCTAGACATTACTATCTAATGACTCCATCTCATTAATATAATATCCTACCATATTGTATGAATTGTAATTGCATACAAAACATAACATTATTTATTTTCAGGTCCTGTTTGCATAATTGAACTAATCATGTTTGGCCACACAAAATGATGTTGTAGGTATTGAGAAGGAGAATGTGGTGGGGAAATGAAGGAGTCGAGTGAGTACTGGAAATGGGTAAAGGAGAAGGATAATGGAAAGAGGATGTTGTCGAGGTGTAGGACAGAGTGTGGAGAAGTGAGTGAGTGATCATTGGGTAGTTAAGTCACACTCCACTACAAATAAAAAAAACCTTTGGTAACCAGTAACACAAAGTCATTAATCAGAAAATGTCTTGACTGAGTTCAAGTAACAAAATTGGCTGACTTGTAATATATTGCAACAATAAATAGATGGTGGAAGGTTTCATTGCATAACATGGTAATATATTGCAACAATAAATAGAGGATGGAAGGTTTCATTGTATAACATGGTAATATATTGCAACAATAAATAGATGGTGGAAGGTTTCATTGCATAACATGGTAATATATTGCAACAATAAATAGAGGATGGAAGGTTTCATTGCATAACTTGGTAATATATTGCAACAATAAATAGAGGGTGGAAGGTTTCATTGCATAACATGGTAATATATTGCAACAATAAATAGAGGGTGGAAGGTTTCATTGCATAACATGGTAATATATTGCAACAATAAATAGAGGGTGGAAGGTTTCATTGCATAACATGGTAATATATTGCAACAATAAATAGATGGTGGAAGGTTTCATTGCATAACATGGTAATATATTGCAACAATAAATAGAGGGTGAAAGGTTTCATTGCATAACATGGTAATATATTGCAACAATAAATAGAGGGTGGAAGGTTTCATTGCATAACATGGTAATATATTGCAACAATAAATAGAGGGTGGAAGGTTTCATTGCATAACATGGTAATATATTGCAACAATAAATAGAGGGTGGAAGGTCTCATTGCATAACATGGTAAAATATTAACAATTTTAGGATACATATAAAGGTTTGGCCACTTTGCAGACTCAAGCTAGTCCCTTGAAATTCTTCAACTGTCCCTTTTTCCTTCTCTTTCCTTCTGGTTACTGTTCATCTTCTTTATTTTTATTTTCATTTTTTTTTCGTGTTAGTGTCCTCCAGGACCAGTATGGCCTTCTTTCTTCCACTTCATTTACTCAAACTTATTCATTATAATTGAATTGTATTGAACACATGCATATCATACGTAGACATGAACGTCACTCTTTTATCTTCCATTCTTCGGAGATACTTACTATGTAACTATACGAAGGAAGAGAGCCGGAGGAATGTGTTTTCAACTTGTATAGCCTTTTGTGAACTCCTCACGAGGCAATATTGACAAGGTATATACTGGTAATAATTCATTACACAAACTTTTTAAGGAACTTTCATTACCACCAGGTTATTCTTCCTTGCCATACTACAATTGTCTACCATGACAAAGTAAAAATCATAGTGACAACAAAATAATAATCATAAAGTGAGTGGTGCACGAACACAATCTTTAAGGGTTATGGATGTTTTGGTATTGATTATTCCACCTTCTCTTTATTAGTAACTGGCAGGATAAAAATGACTTACTACATGACTCATATATATATATTTAATAAACAATTGCTGGTATGTAAATTATACTGTGACATAAATTCTATATTAATTTTGTATAATACATCAAATAACACTACTCGATCACTGTTGATGCTTTAGCATTTCAACTCAACCCCTGTTTCCATTTCACTCTGTAATGATTGGTTCGCCTCATGATCACACGTGGTTCGGGATTCAAGATTCTAGGTGGTTCAACATTGCCAACGCTAAGTTATATACGGTACGCGGAAGTGAAGCCAACTGTACATAAAAACTTCACATTTCGAAGATTACAATATCCTCTGAAGCTGTCGTATGGAATGACTATTAATAAGAGCCAAGGTCAAACCATGACATCTATAAGGCTTGATCTCTCTGAAAATCCAGTCTTCACACATGGGCAGCTCTATGTTGTACTTTGACGTGTTGGAAATGCAGAGATCATCTATATATTGACTCCAAACCAAAAGACAAAAAAAAATTGTGTACACTGAAGTTTTGCAATGAAAGTTTGACCACAACACAGAAAAGTTTATGCTGTTTATGTTATATACAGGTTTTATCAGTACATTCTTTACCTGCCGCACTACGACATCAGCTTAAAAAAACAAAACTTAAGATAATAAAGAAAATGCGCCGGGTAAACGATTGAGCAAAAAACCTTGTACAGTCGCGGTCAATAACAATCATCCACATATGGGTATCTCAAACAATTTATTGTCTAATGTTTTCAAGTTCACATATGATGTTATTGTTTTAAGTAGTGTGTAGCTGCTTGTATTAAATTAAAAGATAGTAGTTAACCTATTTATTGGAAAGATTATCATCTAAGGAACAGAGGGAAACTGTCAAACTCTTATGTGAGTTACCCCTATATGGATGATTATATATGGCCGTGACTGTATGTAAACCATGCTGAAAAAAAATAAAATAAAATTGATTGTTTTTACTCCTCCTTCTGGCACCGTACCTAACCTCTTCAAGTTTGGTTGGACCATCGAAGCGGGCAGGCTACAGCTAGTTTGAAATAATATAAGGTAAGTCATTTTACGAGCCTGTGAAACTTATATTTCCATACTGTATTTCATGACTTGGCAGATGTGACGACTTGACTTTTGCCTCTGACTGTACAAGTTTGTTCACTGCACTGATTCCACTGTTATAGTGTGGAAAGGACAACTATGAACTTTTCTGCTACTTGTTCGGGTTTGAGAAAGTGGTTTGGTTTATTATATTTCATATTCCCATTGGTATAGATTAAGGGACCCAGTTATGTAGTCAGAAATTTGGAGATAAATGAGTCCTTCAAATGTGGCCACCAAACAATATATAATTAAAGGATCTTGTTTCGTGGCATAGGCAGGAAGAATGAAAAGCCACCAGATCTCATACACGATTACAGGGTGCCTTTATATATGAGTGTTATGTTGGTAGTAAATGTATGACGGAGAACAGCACCCTGGTGAAGGACATTACAGGGTGCCTTTATATATGAGTGTTATGTTGGTAGTAAATGTATGACGGAGAACAGCACCCTGGTGAAGGACACTAACTTGTGGTGGGTCTCTCTCCTGGAGGAAGTGGAAGGGTGTAACTCTTCTGTGTGTATGTATGTGTGTATATATGTATTTATGTATCTATGTGTATATATATATATGTGTGTATGTTTATATGTGTTTAGGCTGCAGGCTATCAGTAGCCCGTGACTCTTGCGAGGCCCCGAGATTATTGGGAGTCGCACTAGATGAGACAGTGGAGCTTCGTGGTGATGTTGGTCGCTCACAGCATCTTGGAATATGCTTGGGCATCTTCTATGTTGTGAGACGATGTAGGGGGTATTTTCTTGACGTGTTGGCGTAGCTAGGATAATTGACGAACAGCTGGACCCAATTCACCTCTGAAAAATCCTAGATGTTTTCTCGTGGATTCGAACCCGGGTACTTGATATTCGCAGTCCATCTCTTTATCCACTCTGCCACCGCCTCCCCCAGTTGTTTGCTTCCCATCTAGGCCTTGCCTGGCCTGATGGAGAGCGTGGATTCCTGCTTGGAGGCCGACTTGGCAATGTTGGAAGACGACGAGACTCCAGTTGCAGATCACTGGCCTGAGCTGCCCTCACGCAACCCTCCCCACCTCTCCTCGGTCACTCTGCAGCTCAGGTTGCAGCCGTCCACCTCATCAACCTCTATCAAGTGACCAGTTGATACCTCGTCCGATTCCTCGCAGGATTCCGATGGTGTGGACTGTTTGCCTCCAAATGCCAAGACGGCAAAGTTTGCTCCAGCTGTGCACGACGTACCTTCTCTGCCTCACCCTAGTGTTTTTTCCTTGTATACCCATTTCTTCCCCTCGTCTAACCTTCCTGCTTTTGCCCCGAGAGATACCTATGTCAAGCTCTCCTTCTCTAGGAACCCATCTACTGACACAAAGCTGTGTTGGTTGTCTGATGTCAACAGGGCTTTCCAATTGCAGCGTGAACTAGCTGAAGTCAAGATGGCTACAGTCACCTCCCGGTTTGTCTACATCTCTAGGAAGCGTCAGAACATCATTGATAGAGTCAAGGCTCGTGAATTTTTGTCTCTGCCTCTCATTCTTCAAGACTCACCCGAGAGGCCTCGTAACTTCCCCAGCTACATCCTCACCCGTTTTCCTCTTGATGTTGACCAGAAACTTACCAAGGGATACCCCAGCTGAGCACACACCACTGACTAGTCGACCTGTACTCTAGCCTTTCCAGGGACAGTGTTGTGGCCTTCATTGACCTTCTAAGTGCCTTCGATGTTGCTAATAGAGACATCATTTTGGATCAACTGGTTGACTTTGGGATAAAGGGTAATCTACTTTGGTAGATTCGGGGCTACCTCAGTAACAGGACCTCCCGTGTGTTTTTCAGTGCTGCTCTTAGTCCTTTGCACAGTTTTCATCTTGGTATGCCTCAAGGGGGTGTTGTCAGCCCATTGTTATTTAGTATTTTGATGCATCGGCTGCTCACTTCTCTCCCTGATATTCTTGAAAATACAATTACGTGCAGATTTTGTCATTTTTGGCCTTATTGCGTCATCGTATCTTGACTGTCAAATTTTTATGGGTGCCATCCCATGTAGGTTTACGTCACAATGGTACAGTTGACAGACTCGTGAAGGAGGCCTGCCGTCTGGCTCCTCGTGGTGCTGGACGTCCTCTCTACCTGACATGTTACCTTTCTAGAGTTTGCTCCGCCGCTCTCCTCCTTGTACGGCGACGCAGAGATGCAGAGAGGCCCTTCAGCATCTCCATCACCAACTACGAGTCTGTCTGCCGTCACAAATATTCCTACCGTCGTCGGGGCCTCATGATTCGGAGGCACAATGTAGTCTCTGCTCGTTTAAAGCTTGGCTACCGGCCACCATGGCAGGCTGCTGGGATGCAGGGTGAGCCTCCCTTCACTGAGTGTCGCTTGTGTCTGACACTTGCTGCCTCGGGGCCTGCCACTTGATGTGGTTTGTCGACACCTGCTGAACCATCAGGTTCTGGAGGAACTTCTGGTATGCCACCCTCGTATGTGAGACCTCTGTACCATGACCCATAATACCATTACCACACACACACACACACACACACACACAACACATGACCTACTGTTATCTCCATGGTAGGTTAATATGGTACCCATGTGAGACCTCTGTACCATGACCCATAATACCATTACCACACACACACACACACACACACACAACACATGACCTACTATTATCTCCATGGTAGGTTAATATGGTACCCATGTGATACCTCTGTACCATGACCCATAAACCCCCCCCACTTATGCCTATTCCTGCACCCCCCTAATCCCCCTGCACCCCTCTAAACACACACAACCCACCCCCAAGCCTGTCCCCATATTCCCGCACCCCACTAAACCCCCTTCGCACCCCCCAATAGCCCGCAAAAACACACACAACCCCACCTTCCTAAGCCAGTCCCCCTATTCCCGCACCCCACTAAACCCCCCCGCAACCCCCTAAACCCCCCCGCACACACTCATGTCTGTATTTACTACACTGAAAATAATATTACTACACCAACACCAATCACATGATTGGAAACTACAAAGAGTTGATCAATTCCACAACGAAAGAATGTCAGCCGTGTAAATGACTTCTGGGTGAATTGTTTAATGAATTTGGTGAGTAAACTATACAGTGATTATTATTATCTAACTGTTGGATAGATTTTGTGAATGTGGATACTCACCTCTTGGTTAATAATGAAGCCTTACAAATGTGGTTGGTTGGGAAGCTAACAAACGAGTACCACTGTGAAATCAACCCTAAAATAATGAAGCCTTACAAGTGTGGTTGGTTGGGAAGCTAACAAACAAATACCACTGTGGAATTAACCCTATAATAATGAAGCCTTACAAGTGTGGTTGGTTGGGAAGGTAACAAACGAATACCACTGTGGAATGGACCCAGTGTTATTGTTATTGTTATATTACAGACATCATGTGTATGTACAATGATAGGGTGTGTGTGTGTGTATACATTGATAGGGTGTCTGTGTGTGTGTGTGTACAGAGGTTATTATTATATTACAGACATCATGTGTGGACGGAGTGTAATACTGTGTGTGTGTGTACAGAGGTTATTGTTATATTACAGACATCATGTGTGGACGGAGTGTAATACTGATGATGATGATGATGATGGTGATGGTGGTGATGGTGTTGGCTCTCACACCACCTGTTGATGCTGGAATACGTACTGGTAAGTTTGGTCATTATTATATGTTACTATGTGTGTGTGTGTGTGTGTGTGTGTGTGTGTGTGTGTGTACAAAAAAGAGAGAGAAATGAATAGGTGTGTGTGTGTGTGTGTGTATAATGTATAATAACCAAACAATGTACTGTACAATTAGACAAATACCATTGAGACATTGTTGATTAAAATTACCCAAAAATATTAAAATTACCCAAAAATATTAAAAATACCCAATATTAGAATTACCCACAAATATTGTCGCCTAAGTTAATAGGTTACAACATACAGCGTTGGTGTTAAATCTGGAGCCACTAATTCCTCCAAACTATTCCAAGCAACAGATAACTATTACTTCTGTTGATATGGTCCTGATGTTTCCTGGCATACTTTGGAGGAATTAAGGTGCTCTAATGTATAAGAGACAGGAAAGGACAGAGTATGAAGGAAGAGAAGGAAAGGAGAGGAAAAGATGGTGTATGGAGGAGTTGAAGTAAAGAGAATAAGAGGGAAAGGAAGGTAAAGTATGAAGGAGGAGAAGGAGGTGGAAGGGAGACAAGAGAAGAACGAGATAGAGGGATAATGAGAAGAGAAAATACAAGGGTAGAGAATGGAGGAGAAAAAGGAGGAAAGGAGAGAAGAATGGAGAGAAGGAGTAAAGGAAGAAAGGAAGGAAGGTGGAAAGAATAGAAGAATAGAGAGAAGGAGATAGGGAAGGAAGGAAGGAAGGAGGAAAGGAAGAAAGGAAGGAAGGAGGGAATGAGAGAATAATGGAGAGAAGGAGTAAAGAAAGGAAGGATGAAAGAAGAGAAGAATGGAGAGAAGGAGATAAGGAAGGAAGGAAGGACGGGGGAATGAATAGAAGAATAGAGAGAAGGAGATAAGGCAGGAAGGAAAGAAGAGAAGGATATAGGGAAGGAAGGAAGGAATGAGAGAAGAATGGAGAGAAGGAATAAAGGAAGGAAGGAAGGAATGAGAGAAGAATGGAAAGAAGGAGTAAAGGAAGAAAGCAAAGAAGGAGGAAAAAATAGAAGAATGGAGAGAAGGAGATAAGGCAGGAAGGAAGGAGGAAAAAATAGAAGAATGGAGAGAAGGAGATAGGGAATGAAGGAAGGAGGGAGAGAATGAAGGAGGGAATGAGAAAAGAATGGAGGAAGGAGGGAGGGAAGGAGAGAAGAATGGAGAGGAGTAAAGGATGGAAGGAAGGAAGGAGGTAAGAAGAGAAGAATGGAGAGAAGGAGATAGGGAAGGAGGGAGGGAATGAGAGAAGAATGGAGAGAAGGATTTAGGGAAGGAAGGAAGGAAGATAGAGGAGAAGAATGGAGAGAAGGAGATAGGGAAGGAAGGAAGGAAGATAGAGGAGAAGAATG
Source organism: Petrolisthes cinctipes (assembly GCA_033782935.1). Lineage (NCBI taxonomy): Eukaryota > Metazoa > Arthropoda > Malacostraca > Decapoda > Porcellanidae > Petrolisthes > Petrolisthes cinctipes. The sequence goes on from JAWQEG010000286.1 coordinate 5,433,523, forward strand.
GAGAGAAGGAGATAGGGAAGGAAGGAAGGAATGAGAGAAGAATGGAGAGAAGGAATAAAGAAAGGAAGGAGGGAATGAGTGAAGAATGGAGGAAAGGAGAGAGAGAAGAATGGAGAGATGGAGCAGAAATGTTGATATTAATAATAATCCACTAATACCCCTAAGAGAGAGAGAGAGAGAGAGAGAGAGAGAGAGAGAGAGAGAGAGAGAGAGAGAGAACACAGTCATCACTAACTACTTTGCTCTCTCACCAGAATGTCCCGCCTACAACCAGTCATCCATGGTGCCTCAACAACCATTAGAGATGAACAAAATCGGTGAAGGTGTCCTGGAGGCTCGCTTTCAGTTATTGTCTCCACCTGATGATAATACCACGTGGGGGACAAGTCTACACATCATGAATCAAGACAATAAACAAACTCTGGCAACACTCGACATTGATCACATTACTGGACCTCATAACCAAGTCAACATCAAGTGTTCCTGTACTAGTGAAGATGATCATTCCAGTGTCAAAACCATCACAGGACCAGACGTCATCACCAAGCTGGCACTTCAAGACTTTCTCAAGCTTCGTGTTGGGTGTTATCAGATGTACTACTACAACGAGGACAAGATGACCTTCCCATTGTCATTCACCCACTACAAGTGGAAAAAACAACCTTCTAATCTCAAGAAGAAGGTCAGTTGTTCTCTTTATTAGCAATGCTTACAGATAAAATCATGACAATTATTACCATAACCTGACCTAACCTAACCTAGCCTAGCCAACCCTAACCTAACCAAACCTAACTTAACCTAACCTAATCTAACCTGAAGTAACCTAACCTACAGTTACTTAACCTAACTAAACCTAACCCAACCTACAGAAATCTAACCTAACTTAACCTACAGTAACCTAAGCTAACCTAACTATTACCAGATGAATATAATAATTATGTAAATAATTATGTGTGTTATTATTATTTCAGGGAGGAGAGTGTTGGGTGGAGTTGTCGACTAACAATGATGAGGAGGAGGAGAAACAAATATTGGACCACAAGTGTCCCTACAACCTACCAGAGTTCCCACAACTTCAACTGACAGTCAAGTGTCCAGATAATGATGAACAATGTGCAACCATCAACTTCTGCAACACCGGTTAGTCTAATCCATCAACTTATGTATATATTCTTTAATTAAATTATATACTATATTAGTATTATATTAGATATCAGACAAGGATTTTTATAGCACTAACAATGAATGAAAAGTTATTTACAACCATCAATTAAATATCAATATAAGAGAATTGAGCATGTAACACCAAGGTAAGGGTGTTATACACTTGTGGTACATTGGAGTGCCTTCATTTCTTCAAAGAATGTCAAGAAACAGGAACACCAAGTAAACAAATACACTAATGTCCTGTTGCTTGGAATAATTTGGAGGAATCAGTTGCTCCAGTATTACCTCCTTAAAGGAATTATTTGTAATGGGTGAATTAGAAAGCAACTAATTACACCAAACTATCCCAGGAAACAAATCATCTCAGTGATTCTAATACTCACAACATTATCACCTTGTCTTATGGTAACCTTAAAGTTAATGATGCCTTTAAACAATTTCTAGCAACAGGCCACCATTACTCATGTTAACCTGGTTCTGTTTTCTTGGATACTTTGGAGGAATCAAAGTGCTCCAATGTACTTATAGTGTAATGCTCTCTTAACAATGTATGATGTTGTGGAACTTTGTACACTGTCTTCCTGTATATATATATATATATATATATATATATATATATATATATATATATATATATATATATATATATATATATATATATATATATATATATATATATATATATATATATATATATATATATATATATATCAGCTGCACCATATAAAATAAATAAAGGTAATGTGTATGTATATTTGTTGTCAATCAGAGAGTGAAGCAACAGTAAAGACCCCAACACACTGTAACGTGATGACTATACCACACCTAGTGGGCTACAGTGAACCACTACACCACAACCACCACTACCACAACAACAACAACAACAACACGATGATGATGATGATGATGAAGGAGGTGGTGCTGGAGGCGGAGATCGTCCTAACACCTCCACCACGCACTGAGTGGAACAGGGTGAGGCTGGAGGTGGGAACACTCGACATGAACAATACTCCTGTGGGATGGATAGACTTCGAACGCTTTCCATCTGATGGTGAGGAGAATCTGTGGTTCTATTGTCCCCAGGATTATGTTGGTCGTGTGTTGACTCCCTGGAATATCACACCATCACACAACACCATCAGTATCATACTCAAGGTAAGCCTCTCTCTCTCTCTCTCTCTCTTTATTCATTATATTCTCTCTCTCTCTCTCTCTCTCTCTCTCTCTCTCTCTCTCTCTCTCTCTCTCTTTTGTATTACAGCGTTGGTGAATCTGGAGTAACTAATTCCTCCAAAGTTTTCCAAGCAACAGGACACCATTATATTTGTTAATGTGTTTCTGTTTCATGTCATACTTTGGAGGAATCAAGACACTCTAATGTACCAACACTGAATTAATCCCTTAAGCTTACATAACCAACGTAACATATCACATAACGTATATAATTTTGCCTTTATTAACTATTATATATACTAAGAAAAACCCACTTTTTATAGACAAAAAGTATTTAATATGGACGTTTCGGAGGCAACTACCTCCCTCTTCAGCAGTACAGAGTTGAATGAAACATGAAAGGAAAATAAGTAGCTGACAGGGGGAGGGAGGGACAAGGTGTGTTCTGATGACAGACAGACCACACCTCACCTCACCTCAGCCAACCGACCTGACCTGGCCATTCTTCAGGGACCCGACCCCACATCTGGGAGGGATTTGACCACTAGTGCTCTCATTAATGGATCTAGTTTGAACATACCTTCATTTAAGTTAAAGTTTTTATAGTGCTGTATACATACTGATTCTAATATTCTACGTTTCTTGAAATTGTTGCACTTAATTATCATTTTACCAGAATTCCAATCAATACAGTGGTTGTTGTCATATCCATGGACAAAGTTAGCATTATTTGTGTTACAATTCGTCATATCTCGTTTATGTTCTTTCATTCTAACATCTAAAGATCTCCCAGTTTCACCTATATAAACTAAGTCACAGTCTTTGCAAGGAATTTTGTATACTCCTGCTTGGGGCTGAACAGTGGCATTATTTCTTACAAGAGTGGTTTTGATGCTAGAAGTATATTTGAAGGCTATGTTTACATCAAGTTGTCTGCTAACTGACTGAATTTTTTTTCCAGACTTTTTACATAAGGAAGACATAAATAAGGTTTCTTTTCTGACTGACATTTAGGAACATAGAAGGTTTTCCTAGCCTTATAATAAGCTTTTCTTATAAACCAATCAGGATATTTCAAGTTACGGAATATAATCCAAATTTTGTTGTTTTCTACCTCTAAATTTTGGGGGCTACAAATTCTTAATGCTCTGAGAAACAAGGTAGATATGACAGACATTTTGATAGAATCATTATGATAAGAGAAAAAATGAATGTACATATCACAATGAGTGGGTTTCCTATAGACAGTGAAAGTAGGGAAGTCATTAATTTTAGTAACCAAAACATCAAGGAAGGGTAGGGACCCATCAATTTCCCATTCAATTTTGAATTTGATAGATGGAACCAAGTCATTTAATTTGCAAAAGAAATCTTCAAAATTATTGAGACTGTTGGGCCGAAAGGAGAAAATGTCATCTACATACCTATGCCAGATTACAAAATGGTGGACGAAGGTATAATGTGTGTGTGTGTGTGTGTTTTACAGGTTACAAAATAGTGGATGAAGGTATTATAACGTTATGGGACGTTATCACCCAGGATGATTGAAGACTCACTGTGCATTACAAGGTAGTTTATTGGTAAGTAACACTTGGTAGGAGGTTGTGGTGAATCAAACAAGGTAGTGTGTGAGTGAGTTGGGTTGAGAGTAGCGAGGGAGGTGGACAGATGTTCGCGTGTGATTGGTGAGTCTACTGAGTGGGAAGCCGGGCAGCGGCTTGGCCAAGCACCTGTCTGAAGGTGTGTCTTGGCGGGAAAACGGCTGGGGCAAGTGAGGATCGAGAAGCGCCTCGTGTGTGGTTAGTCTGTGTAAAGCTTGCTTGATTCACTACAGTACCCCCCCTCCCCCCACAAAAAAAATTTTGAGAGGAGTGAGAGTAATAAAAATAATTACAATTGGTACACATGTGAGGAATGGCCTCACTAAAGACAATATAAAGAAAATAAATACACATATATACATATATTAAAATGGGGACAACGTGGAAACATATTCATGAGCCATGCTTGATGGGTAGTGTTGCGCAAAAGAGTACGTGTGAGGTGTGGACTGTCGTATGGTCGAGAAAGGCAAGTGTGTGAATTAATAGTAGGTGCAAGATGTGTGAGGCTGGTTGTCGAGTAGGTGCATGTCTGTGTTGGCTAGCATGGATATATATTTATGGGGTCGCTTTATGGTACGTCCTGTGCGTATAGTAAACCCTACAGGTACCATGTCTGGCTCGTTCTCCCGTGGCAATATCTGTGGTGGTGGTGTGACTGGGCGTGTAGGTGTCCGTGGCCGGCCGTGGGGGCTGACAGGACGAGGGGGAGTGGCAGGTACGACATGAATAATAGGAGGCTGGTCCTGAGGGAGATTAAGAGGGATTACACATATAGAGTCATTTGGTAGAGGGTCGGCAGGCGTAGGGGATGGGTTGAGTGAGGCAGGTTCAGGTATGTAGGAGGGGTAGGTACGTTAGGGGGTGTAGGTGGTGAAGGATGGATAACGGTTGCATAATGGTCGGGAGGTTTAGGTGTCCCTACGATTGATGGTGTGTGAGTGGAGGTTGATGGTTGTGATTGTGATGTGTGAGTGGAGGTTGATGGTTGTGGTTGTACGTGTGTTGGTTGTGGGGAGTTGTCCTGGGTAGTAGTGTGGGGGGGGTCGTGATGGTGAAGGAGGGGGGAGGTGCGAATGTGTGGTGCACCAGTGTGTGCCGGTTGGGGTGGAGGTGGGGGTGTTGGTGTAGTATTGTGTGCGTTGGGTCGGTTGTATGATGATAATGGTGGTGGTGAGGGTATGCGGCAATTTGCCGGTCCAATAATACTATAGATATGGAAAAAAATTGGGGAGAAGAATCACTGGGGAGGGTTCACTTGAGAGAAAGATTGGAAAATAATTGTTTATATCGAGTACTTAATCCTCGTGTACTGGTGGCGACGTCGTGAGTGGCGTATCGCTGGCGACGTCGTGGGTGGCGGAGAGGCGTGGAGTGACGTGGTGAAGAGCGTGTTGTGGAACTGGGGTGGTCCACGTGGGGTATATGTTTTGGAGCAGGAGAGTGGTCCAGGAGCAACACGTAGCCTAAGATGGAGGGTGGAGTTGTGTAGTTGTATAGCTTGGTTCAGGGCGGATGTATATGGTTACCTTGCGTTGTCGCTTGCACAGTGCACACGTGGAGAGTCGTTTCAGGCTGGATGTATTTTTTCCCGGGGTCACCAGTTATAACGTTATGGGACGTTATCACCCAGGATGATTGAAGACTCACTGTGCATTACAAGGTAGTTTATTGGTAAGTAACACTTGGTAGGAAGTTGTGGTGAATCAAGCAAGGTGGTGTGTGAGTGAGTTGGGTTGAGAGTAGCAAGGGAGGTGGACAGATGTTCGCGTGTGTGTGGTGAGGAGTCAACTGAGTGGGAAGCCGGGCAGCGGCTTGGCCAAGCACCTGTCTGAAGGTGTGTCTTGGCGGGAAAACGGCTGGGGCAAGTGAGGATCGAGAAGCGCCTCGTGTGTGGTTAGTCTGTGTAAAGCTTGCTTGATTCACTACAGTATAATATGTGTGTAAAAGCTGGTATTTTTGTCCCCTTACTTTACTCTTGGAGGGAAACAAAAACCCACTGCCTTCAAAAAAAAAAAAAAAAAACAACCAGTGTATCCTACAACTCTATCCTATAGCTGTATCAACTTGGTCTGGAAAAAAAAAAGTTACCGATGAGGAACAGGACTTGCCTTGCGAATACCAAAAATAAATCATACAACGGACAAGTCCAGCTCCTCTCCAGTACTGGGTAAACGCTGCCACCACCAGACCAAAGTCGATCAGAGGAACCAAGTGAGCACACACCGGAAGGGTAGCGTAACGTTACTTTAAGAAGGCTCGCGAGTAAGCAACCCAGACTACAGTTCTAACGGGGGTACGATCAGTGATTGGAATTAATAATCTACTACTATCTATAAAGAGGAACACAGTCTATTTGTTACATCGGTGACGAAAATACTCAGACAATTAAAAACTCGTTTATTTTTATCAACCTATTTTAATGCGAACACAAAACAATACAAAGATAATTTCTGTTCCCCCCTCCCTTGCTAATATTTCCTACTCCCCGTTCTGTCAGCTAGAACCTGAACCATTCCTGGTCTCGCCAGTTGACAGAGCTAAGTACATATAAAAAAAAATATTACATGAAGTGTCCCCCCTCCCACAATATCCCAAATAATTCCTAATAATAAATTTTTCACAACAAGGCCGAAATATTGTTAATACAATAAAAAAAAATCCCATCCTAATCTCAATACTATAATAATGAAATAATATAAAATTGCCAGCAAATGTTCTTTTTTTCTTTGGTACCATGTGGTTCACTAAACACCAAGGGAGAATGCTATAATGGCTGTCACCAGCAAAAGACGAGATCAGAATGAGCTTGAGAAAAAACAACATACTTTACTTACTATGTCTGAATGTGAACACAAATTATTCTTTAGTTAGTTATATCCCATCACGGGACTAATAGATTCACCACACTATATTCACAATACAATATTTATGATGAGAGCGAGTTTGAGCTCTTACCTGTCACCAGCAAAAGACGAGATCAGAATGAGGAAGAAGCAATGCATGGTACTGCCTCGTCATCTTCCCCACTCCCTCCCCCCCCCAAGCCAAGTAGTGACCAACGTATCTCAATTTCTGGCAAATCCATCAGTTCCACCCTTACTGGGGTATATAGTTACACAACATGATTTAAACATATTAGTGAGCTCAAATACATTGCCTTCTCCCTTGTTTAAAGTTTTATATTACTGTAATTTACATATTCAAGGCATGTATTGTTCCGCCAACAAGAAAATGTACTGTCCCGACTTTAGTCCCTAACTAATCTAATTCATTTTCTAAGTAAGTTACTATTAAATTGCATGTAACAGTATAGGAATGTTAGCTTCGTAATTATACATTATAATTATAAATGCAGGTTATTCCCTGTCTCCCATAAATTATTTTACATTCACCTCTTAAATCACCACGTATTTCTCTATCCCTATCAATCTACCTAAGTTTCAATTATTCCTCTTTTTAACCTATTTGCCTAACTATAATAATTACTTCTATTTTCCTCATATTAACATTTTGTGTTGAAGAAGCCCACCACCGAGATTATTCGTCAGTGATAATCTCAGCCTGGCTACTCCCTACAATCTTACACTAAAAACCTATTCTAATACATATAAATATATAATACCCGTAAATATCCTAAATAACAATACATATAAATTAGGGGTGTTACATGTGTGTGTGTGTGTCTGTCTGTGTGTGTGAAAAATTGGTGGATTTAGGAATAATATATCTGTGTGTGTATATGTGTGTGTGAAACTAATGGTGTTGATGGTGTTACAGATTACAGAGTGGAGGATCAAGGTATACCAAGAGCAGGAAGGGAATCAACAAAGTCTTGTAGCTGACCAACAGTGTCCCCGAGGTGTGTATCGCTTCCATTACAACAAGCTGGAGGTGGAGTGTTATGATGATAATAACTGTGGTCAAGTGTCATCACCTCCCACCATAACAGGTCAGTAACACCAATATACAACTATTCCTACATCTATCTCTTTACACACATACACACACACACACAGAGAGAGAGAGAGAGAGAGAGAGAGAGAGAGAGAGAGAGAGAGAGAGAGAGAGAGAGAAAAAAAAAAATAAGGTGGAAAATGATAACATATGAGAGAGAGAGAGAGAGAGAGAGAGAGAGAGAGAGAGAGAGAGAGAGAGAGAGAGAGAGAGAGAGAGAGAGAGAGAGAATGAAAGGTGTTAAAAAAAGAGAAATTATTAAAGTAAGTGTAGTTTAAAAATAATTGTTTTATCATAGTAGCCCATATAAAATATTGCTTGTTAATCGTTTTCTATAACAAAATCATCAGAGAAAACTAAAAAGTACTAACTATTATTTTATTTATTGTTATTGCTATCTGTCCCTCTTTTCTTTCTATTTCCCTTGTTCTTGCTATCCTACCTAACTATCACCATTCACTAATTCCTACAAGGCCTATCTCGAACTATAATGGTATTGATAAGAAAGGGTAGAGAAGGAGGTTATGAAGGTGAACACAACACTATCATTTCTTTGTCTCACCTTCAGAGTACACCAAACTATCGTCGTCGTCAAAGACAATAGATGTAATGGAAGGGAAGGAGCAGGAGACCAGACTTACCTTCAAGGACCTACCAAACCAACACTGGAGTATCAGGTTGTGGTACTCTGGTGAAGGTTATAGTTATGGTGGTGCCAGGGTAATAATGTCTCACACTCCAAACAACACCATGGGTCAACACGTGTGGCTGGAGGTGAGGTGTGGTGGGTACATTCCTGACAACACCTATGTTCAGCTGTACAATGACACACCTTCAAACACATCACCTCCACGATACTACTTAGTTCAAGTCAGTTGTGTACAGTTCACTTCATTAAAAAAAAATGTCTCTCTCTATCTCTCTCTCATTATTATCATTATTAACTATATCCCTCTTATTATTATCATTATTAACTATATCCCTCTCATTATTATTATTATTATTATTATTTACTATCTCTCTCTCTCTCTCTCTCTCTCTCTCTCTCTCTCTCTCTCTCTCTCTCTCTCTCTCTCTCTTATTATTATTATTATTATTTTCTATCTTCTTCTTCTTTGTCTTCTTCTTCTTCTTCTTCTTCTTCTTCTTCTTCTTATTATTATTATTATTATTATTATTATTATTATTATTATTATTATTATTATTATTATTATTATTATTATTATTATTATTATTATTATTATTATTACTATTATTATTATTATTATTACTACTATTTTTATTATTACTACTATTATTATTATTATTATTATTATTATTATTATTATTATTATTATTATTATTATTACTATTATTACCATTATTATTACTATTATTATTATTATTACTACTACTATTATTATTACTATTACTATTATTATTGTTATTATTATTACTATTGTTACTGTTATTATTTTTATTATTGTTTTTATTATTATTATTGTTATTATTATTATTGATAATAAATTAATGATAATGATAGTAATAATAATAATGATATTAATAATAATAATAATAATAACAATAACAGTAGCAGTAACAGTTGCAATAGCAATAGCAAGAACAAGAACAAGAGCAAGAGCAAGAACAAGAACTAGAACAAGAAAAATAGTAATAACAGGAACAATAGTAATAACAAGGAAAAGAACAATAGTAATAACAAGAACAAGAACAATAGTAATAACAAGAACAATAGCAATAGTAATAACAAGAACAATAGTAATAGTAATAACAAGAACAATAGTAATAGTAATAACAAGAACAATAGTAATAGTAATAACAAGAACAATAGTAATAGTAATAACAAGAACAATAGTAATAGTAATAACAAGAACAATAGTAATAAGAAGAACAATAGTAATAGTAATAACAAGAACAATAGCAATAGTAATAACAAGAACAATAGTAATAGTAATAACAAGAACAATAGTAATAATAATAACAATAATAGCAATAGTAATATTAATAATAGTAGTAATAATAGTAATAATAGTAATAATAGTAATAGTAGTAATAATAGTAATAATAGTAATAATAATTATATAAATAATGATAACAATAATATTAATGATAATGATACAATAAAAATACTACTACTACTACTACTACCAATAATAATTATAATAATAATGCTAAAATTAATAATAATAATAATAATAATAATAATAATAATAATGATAATAATAATAATAATAATAATGATAATAATAATATTAATAATGATAATAATAATAATATCAATAATGATAATAATTATAATAATAATGATATTCATAAGAGACAGAGAGAGAGATGAATTAATAATAATAATAATATTAATAATAATGATGATGATAATAATAATAATAATAACAATAATAATAATAATAATAATGATGATAGTAATAATATTAATAATGATAATAATGATAATAATAATTATAATAATTATAATAATAATAATGATAATGAAAGTAATATTAATAATAACGATAATGATATAATAATAATAATAATAATAATAATAATAATAATAATAATAATAATAATAATAATAATAATAATAAATACTTTATTGTCATGTAAAATACATGAAAATTGCCTCGTGAGCTCACAATAAAAGTAATACACAATAAAAGTAATAAAAACAAGCCACACATATATCATACATAAAAAAACATCTTATTTCCCAATGGACACACATTGGTCACCGAAACAATCTTGGTCTGCGCCACTAGTACACTCTCTACTGTCCATTCAAAAGTTTTATGCTGCCAGGTACGAATGATTTTGAGTATCTAGATGTTCTACAATACAATGATCTTAGCCTCCTTCCAGAGGGTAACATTTGGTAATATTGGTTTAAGGGATGTGTGGGATCATTTTGAACTATTTCACATCTCTGAACAGTTGATTTCTTGTAAATTTCTAGAAGGGGGATGATATTCTGGACCCCAAGTTTCCCACAGTTCTTCGTTATTCTACAGAGTTTATTTTTACATTCAATGTTGCAGTTTCCGTACCAGCAAGTTATGTTAAATGAAATAACAGATTGGATTACTGCCGAGTAAAATATATCCATGATCTTTCTGTCCATTCCTAGTGTACATAGCTTTCTTACAAAGTACATTCTAGAATTAATTATTTTGTAGAGAGCCTCAACATTATCATTTAAAGAAAATCTGTTATCAATTATTGTTCCTAAATATTTATATTTCTGGACTCGCTCCACTAGCTCACCATTTACTAACAGTGGAGGGTGGTCATATGATGTAGTGCTATAATCTAGAACCATCTCTTTTGTTTTTTTTACATTTAACTCTGAATAGTTACTAGTGCACCAATCCACAAAATGTTCAACCTCCTCTCGGTATGCAGTGTCTTCACTACCACACCGACCCACAAGGACAGTGTCATCAGCGTATTTAAACAATTGGCAGTTCTCAACCCGACACACACAGTCACTTGTGTATATGATAAAAAGTATGGGTGACAACACACATCCCTGCGGAGCACCTGTGTTTGTAATGATGACACCCGATTTTGCACCCTGAAAGCCAAC
>JAWQEG010000286.1:5447500-5610000 GCA_033782935.1 Petrolisthes cinctipes
TGACTCTGAACAAGATACAAACTCAACACAGAACATAACGATGTGTGACCAGGTGTGGAAAGCTGAAATCCTGAATGTGGCATTGTATGTACCGAGGCTGGAAGTAGTGACCTTGTTCTTGGCCACGGTGATATCTGTAATTATATTCTTGTCTTGGATTAAGTTTGTGAACATTAACATTATGCTGTTCCTTGCTCCAATGTGTCGTAGGCTGGCATTCCTTCTTTATGGACGAGTACAAGTACCAGACAACCAGTAACAAGGAAACACACACACCAACAGACACAAGTACCAGACAACCAGTAACAAGGAAACACACACACAAACAGACACCTACACACACCAACAGACACCTACATACACCAACAGACACCTACACACACCAACAGACACAAGTACCAGACAACCAGTAACAATGAAGCATACATCACATAATGAACATTGTTTACAGAGAATGACTCTTGATAAACAGGTATAAACTATTCTATGTTAATCTCAATAATTATCTAATGCCATAATATCTAATACCATCTTTTCACTAATAATTTCAATGTTTTATTATATGACAATATAAACTGCATATTGTATTAATTTGATATGTTTTATATATGACCTGCTGTTATATTGTTGTACTCCAATATAAGGAGTTATAACATGATGTCAACAACTTATATTATATCTATGTACTCCACTATAAGGAGTTATAACGTGTGTGTGTGTGTGTTTTTGTTTCTTGGGAGAGAGAGAGAGAGAGAGAGAGAGAGAGAGAGAGAAAGTTGGTGTGTTTTTGTCTCTTGTATGAGAGAGAGAGGGAGAAAGAGAAAATGTGTGTGTGTGTGTGTGTGTGTTCTAAATCAAGAATAAAATGACTGAGTGATTCTCACACAGTGTAGTTGGACTGACACACACACAGACACACACACACACACACCTTTACTGCTTTTTGTACTTTGAATATAAGCTGTATTTTAATGAGATAGTAGCCTATACTTTGGGTACATTGGAATGCCTTGATTCACCCAAAGTATGTCAGGAAATAATATCAGATGAGTTAAAATTAATTATGGCCTGATGTTGGTGGCAATAGTTGGTTGGAATTATTTGCTGTGATTTAATAAACACAAAAAGTTTGCATTTGTAGCAGATCAGTGTTTTATTATCAGTCCTCCTTTGTTTATTAAAATATTTTGTATCTGTGATGGACAGTGAGGGTGACGTGATTCATACATACATAGAAGGAATAAAGAACTCATCATTAACAACATTATTCTATAAACAAAGAAAAGAAAAACACACACACAGGAGAATAGACATTTGGAGAATATGTAAGTTTAGACTTGATGATATAAAACGTGGGTATTGACCAAGATGATGAAGTTCTCTCTCTCTTATACACACTCAAACACGTTCTATCTCTCTTATACACACACACACACGTTCTATCTCTCTTATACACACACACACACACGTTCTATTTCTCTTATACACACACACACGTTCTCTCTCTCTTATACACACACACACACACACACACACGTTCTATCTCTCTTATACACACACACACACACACACACACACACGTTCTCTTTCTCTTATACACACACACACACACACACACGTTCTCTCTCTCTTATACACACACACACACACACGTTCTCTTTCTCTTATACACACACACACGTTCTCTCTCTTATACACACACACACAACGTTTTCTTTCTCTTACACACACACACACACACACAGTAGTAGTGGGTGACAGTGGTAATAAGTGAACGTGTTTGTGTATTGGTTTGTGAGCTTGGGGATATTTTGAAGACAACAAGTGGAGCCCGGCTACATTCTCTACTTGGCTCACCTGGTAAAGTTTAATATAAGGGTGAGTGGGCGAGGAAATCCTGTCTCCAAAAGTTAATAGCTAAAAGGAAAGGCGATAGTTAAAATAAGAAATAAAAAGTACTGAAAGCGTCGGTGACGAAAGTTAATCTAGCTAAACATGGCTGGGAGAAATACTAAGCAGAGAGGAACATCAGATGATAAAACAGAGAGAGGTGAAGAAGGGAGGGATAGTGAAGGGAAAGGAAGAGAATATGAACTTCAAATTAAAAGTGTTACACAAATGGAATAGAATATTGAGGAGAATTCCTGCGAGTAGTACAGTCGGCGGCATAAGTCCTGTCGCCACACATGCTTCACCGAGACAGGCAGTGTTCATGGACTCGAGAACTAGAGCACGTTTTCTACACCTAAGAAACTCGAGTCTATGAACATCGCGTGCCTCGGTGAAGCAAGCGAGGCAACAGGACTTTTGCCGCCGACTGTACCTGGTACATTTGAGGAGTTACTAATACAAACATGTGGTATGTACAGTCACTCATAAAAGTAAAGACACCCCCAGGCAAGACACCTATTAAGTGGTGTGATATCGGTTCTGGTAACATTGTACCTGACGTCAGAGGTGGTGGTGGTGTGGGTGGTGTTTGGAGGAAGGTTGGTTTGCTCGAAACATTATCCCAACTCATGTTTCGTCTCATCTACCATTAGTTACAAATGTGTCGAGCAAATCAACTTCATCTCTCAAGCGCCATCACTGACGTCACTTACACTGTTGCCAGAACCGATATCACAAGTATAAGAAGATGACTGGCCTGGAGGGGTCTTAATTTTTATGAGTGACTGTACACTACAAAGTAATGAAACAGCATGAGAAAGGATACAATGGGTAAACCAGATTCATGGGGAGCGGCATTACTCGAACTGACAGTGGAGAATATGATGACAAAATGGGTGACAGAACAAACTAGGTTTAGAGGAACAGACGAGCCATCAATGCTCCATCTGGTGTTCACTAGGGAGGCGGATGTAATAGCAGACATCACATACAAAAGTCTGCTAGACAAAAGTGATGATGTACACTCGGAATCCAAAATTTGTATCCAGGTCTTGTTGAAGTTTTGAATCAGTTGACATACTAGTGAAACAATGACAACGCTTATCCTGTTTCATACTTGCTTTAGCTCGCTATATTAATACTCGATCAGGATATTCGAAGGAAGCCTGGATACATATTTTGGATATGTGTGTACTTATTGAGTTGGAAATATTATAGGGAGGTGTAGATGTGAGGGATGAAGCACATAGGGAGAATAGGTTGAATTATGGAAGGACTGAGTTTAGAAACCAAAGAAAGTTCTTTTGGGGTACAGACTGGATAGAGCTGGTGGATGCCGGAAGTGTGCTGAGAAAATACCTTATATTTGGAAAAATATGTACGGAAGGAGTATGTACAGTCACGAGCACTAATAAGTATACAGCTCTGGTTGAAGCTTCGAAAAGGCCAAATTCACCAACGAAGTAATTCCAATGGAGATCTTATTGTAGACACACCTGAATACTTTTTAGTGCTGGTGACTGTATCAAAATATAAGATAAGTAAACTGAAGAAAAAGAAATGGTTCACTGGACAATGTGAGACAGCAAGATTCAGAAAGGAGGAAGCCTGGAATAGAATGCGGAGAAGGAATACACAGAAAAAATAGAGAGGCATTTAAAAAGGCAAGAAATAGTTATGTTGAGGCAAGAAAAGAGGCGGAGAAAAATTATGAAAAAGATATCGTGGATAAATGTATAAAAGAACCTAAATTGTTTATAAATGGAAAAATGAAACAGAAGGTTGGAATCAAGAGGCTAAACATGGAGGGTGAAGATGATTAGAATATTTGAGAAGTTAAGAAGAAGAAATTCCAAGATGTATTTACAAGAGAGAGTGAGTTTGATAGGAATAGAGAGGACAGAGGGGAGGTTATGCTGGGGGACATAAAGGTGGAGAGGAAAAATCTACTGGATAGAATGAATAGACTGGATGGAAGAAAAGAGGAAGGTCCAGATGGAATTGTAGGTATGATTCTTAATTTAGGAATGTAATGAGCAGTTATTATTGCCAGTCTACAGTATCATAGAGAGTAGCCTACAGGAGGGTAAAGTTCCAAAGAAGTAGAAGAGAGCACACATAGTGCCTTTATATAAAGGATGCAGTAATGAAGATCCTCTAAATTACAGGTCAGTGTCAATAACAAGTGCAAGCTATGTGAGGGTATAATAAAGAATGAATGGGTATGACACTTGGAAAGTACAAATAGCATAACTAAAGCCCAATTAGGATTCAGGAAGGGGAAATCATGCATCACAAATTTATTGAGTTTTTACTCGAGGGTAATAGATGGGGTACAGGAGAGGGAAGGATGGGTCGCTTGTGTTTATCTGGATTTAAAGAAGGCATTTGATAAAGTTCCTCACAGGAGGTTGATGTGGAAGTTGGAAAATTTTGGTGAAGTACAGGGAAGGCTACTGGAATGGATGAAGGATTATTTGGTAGGGAGGCAGATGAGTACAGTAGTCAGGGGTCTGAAGTCAATATGAAGAGAAGTTGTAAGGAGAGTACCACAAGGTTCATTGTTGGGACCGATTATGTTTGTGGTATATGTTAATGATATGGTGGAAGGTGTCGAAAGCTATACAAGTCTGTTTGCAGACAACGCTAAGATAATGAAAAGGATAGAGGATGCAAGGAGTTGTGAGGAATTACAGGAGGATTTGAACAAGATTCACAAGTGGAGCCAGGATTGGGAAATGAAATTTAATGCTAAGAAATGCAAGGTATTGGAAATGAGAAAAGTAATAGGAGGCCATCAGGAAATTACAGCATGGGTGGGTAGGCAATACAAAAGGCACCCGAGGAAAAGGGTTTGGTGGAGACTATTCAAAACTCACTCTCACCAGAGAAACACATTAACAGGATAACATGCACGACATACAGAATGATGGTAAATATGAGAATTCCTTTCCATTGTATGGACGAGGTGATGGTAAAGAAGTTGATAGAGTCAGTCATTCGACCTCAGTTGGAATATGCAGCAGTAGTGTGGGTCCCACATAAAAAGAAGCACATTAAGAAGTTAGAGAGGATACAGAGAGCAGCAACAAAAATGACACAGAGCTTGACAGACTTGCCATACGAGGAGAGACTTGAACGATTGGGGTTGTCCACACTGAAGGAAAGGAGGAGGAGAGGAGACTTAATAATGTTATATGAGTATATGAAAGGAATAGAGTAGACAGATAGAGAAAACTTTTTGGTTAAGGACAAGGGAGAGCGAAGAGGAAAGAAGCTGAAAAAGAGTAGATGCTGGAGAGATGTAAAGAAATACAGTTTTCTGTATAGGTGTGTGGATGAGTGGAATAGATTGGATAGGGAAATAGTATAATCAATGAGCATTCAGTAATTTAAAGGGAAGCTTGATTAGTATAGACATGGATACAGGACAGTCAGAGCCTAGCTCATATCTTGGAGAACACAACTACTATCCGTTTCAGAGCCGGACAGACGCTGTTTTTCGCAAATATCTCCTAAACGAATCGTTGTATCAATATTATATTTCAACACACTATCTTTAACACCCGGGCGTAATTTATGGCTGACATACCATATTCCTATATGTGTTATGCGAGGAGTTTACTCGTGAAAAATAGCACAAAGCTGGCCAGTCATATTGACGTATTCGAAGGAAAGTGTGGCCCCCCCAACACCCTCCCAAACCATTCCTAACCACAACTACATCCCCCCCTTCTCACCCCTCCCTCCTCCTCTTCTCCCCCTAGCTCCTCGCCTCCCTCATCACTCGTGGCCTTCCCTATTTCTTCCATCACTGTATTATATATTAGAATGTTATGTAGATGTATATGTATAGATATGATTATTAACTAAGAGTATGGTGCAGTACAATTCTATAGAGGCAAGACGTATTTCACTTTGATAATTACTGTACAACAGCATGTTTACATACATGTAGTATGTAGAAGGTCCATGTTTGCAGTCCTTATGGTCAACCATGCAAGTGAACACGATGTACTGGCATTACCTGTGGTCTGGACCTTCTAGGAAATGTTATTAGATACTGTGTACCTATTCATTATAAAATGTCAACTTGGTCCAGTTAATATAATGTTATTTTGTTGACTTGTCCCTTTTATATTTATATTATCACCAAATTACATGTATATATATATAATAGTGTAGGATTTAATTATGCAAACATGATAAAACAAAATTTATTCACAATCACTGTCAGGGAAAACGTCATCGTCTTCATCATCACTGGCTTTCACGTTTGTACAATGTGGCAAGACGAAGAACAAACTCTGTCCTGCATTCACGGGGGCAAATGGACAACATTGTTGTTAATAGGTGCGCCTTGGCAGTCAATGATTTCTACCCTGTCACTACTTGAGTCATAGCCTCGGACTGGGGGGTACCTCATACCTCAGAGAGAAGGGGAGGGGATACGGGAGACTGTGAATATTCAAATAAGGCATAAATTGGTTATTTAAAAAGGTAAAGAACACATGAAGCAACCATAAACGATTATATTTAGTTGCCCAAAACCAAAATTAATCATTTTTCTGGTGGCCTTAGACACGTGGGTTATTATCCGGCTATACGGCCATTAACAACGGGATTAGCTATTGCTTTAATGGTCATTTGACCCACCCTGGTTTTCATGTCCACACACAACGGTAACTGTATTAAACAATATTACTAATGAACGATACGTATATACATACTGTCATAAAAAAAATAAAAAATGGAAGATGGATGGTGTAAATAGGGGGGTGAAGAGTGAAACGGGGAGGGGGATAATGAGATACTGGGGTAGGGAAGGAAGGAATGGTGTGGGGGGATTTCAGGGTGTTGGTAGAGGGGTTACACGAGTACCCCACACTCGTCCGATTCTCTATAACGCCTTAGATATGATGACTGGATTAGGCTTAATATCACTCAGTAAACTCCTAACATAACACATATAGTAATATGGTATGTCAGCCATAAATTACGCCCGGGTGTTAAAAATAGTGTGCTGAAATATTATATTGAAACAACGATTCGTTTAAGAGATATTTACGAAAAACACCGTCTGTCCGGCGCTGAAACGTATTAGTAGGTGAGTACACACACACACACACAGATTGGAGCCATAATGAGTATCCATGCAGGACTGCTTGAATAGCCTGATGAATAATTAGACGAGTGCCAACAAGTATGAGAAAGGATAAGGTTTGTTGTAATTGGTTGACTGGTGTCACAGATTATTAAAAACTTCAACTAGACCTGGATTCTTATTATGGCCTGTAACTATTACCTGTAACTATTACAGAATAAACATTGTAATTTGTTTACTGGTATGTCAGATGTATTAAGACTTCAACTATACCTGTGTACAGGTTACAGGTTAAGTGTTGTAACTGGCTCACTGATATACAGAGGTTTCAATACATCAACAAGACCTAAAAAAGTTTGTTATGGCTTGTGACTCTGACACTATAAATCTTGTAAATGGTTAACTGTTAAGTCAGAAGATTAAAAAACTTAACAAGACAAGGATACTTATTATGGTTTGTAACTGTTACAGGATAAATGTTGTAATTGGTTCACTGGTTTCCCAAAAGTTATATAACTTCACAAGCCCTGGATACATAATTATTATGGCTTATCATTGAAGAGAGAGAGAGAGAGAGAGAGAGAGAGAGAGAGAGAGAGAGAGAGAGAGAGAGAGAGAGAGAGAGAGAGAGAGAGTCTTCTTATGAGAAAAAATTGGGTTGATCACTTGGAGTAAAATGAGGTGATAATAGAGAGACAATTTTGGTTTGGAATTAGTAAGTAACAAACGTACTGAGTTTCTATACGAGAATATCAGAAAAAAAAAACAAGGAAGAGAGAATGGAGGGTGGATAGTATTTACCTTGACTTTGAAAAAGCTTCTAACAGAGTTCCGCACCCAAGACTTATATGGAAATTACAACATAAAGGAGGAGTGAAAGGAAAACTACTATAATGGATGGATGTTTTTTTAGTAGGAAAAAAAATGAGAACAGTACTAAGAGGGAACTATTCTCCATGGCTGAAGGTCATACATCTAGTTCCTCAAGGCTCAGTATTGGCACCAATAATGTTCTTAAATTATATAAATGATATAGAAGTAAATGTTACAGATGACATTTATATGAATATATTTGCTGATGATGCCAAGGTACAAAGAGCAATTGAGAATGAAGACTGCTGTAAACAGTTTCAAGAAGACTTGGACAAAATAGTTAACTGGAGTAATAAATAGCAGATAGAGTTTAATGCAGATAAGTGTCATGTTATTAATTTTGGAAGTAGTGAGAAAAAAACAAATTGGCATTAGAAGCTTGGAATATGCTGCAGAAGTACGGAACCCACATTTAAAGAAACATATCACCAAATTAGAAAAAGTATAATGAGCAGCAACAATATGGTTACCAAGTCTAAGAGAACTATGTTATGAAGAAATAACAGAAAATTAAAATTACCTAAACTGGAAGAAAAGGAAAGAGAAGAGATATAATTATGGATTACAAATGTGTCACAGAAAAGGAAAAGATAGATATAGAAAACTTGTGTCAACAAGGAATACCTACAATGAGAGGACACAGTAAGAACTTAATTAAAAGAAGAGGAGATAAAGATGTACAGAAAAATAGTTTTCCAAATAGAGTAATAGATCAAAGGAACATATTTCCAGAAGTGGTGTGTGTCAAAAACGTACGTAACTTTAACGAAAAATATGATAATTGGGTTTTAAAATACAGTACATTATAAGCTTGATTCAATCCTGTAAGGATACAAATAGGTAAGAACACACACACACACATATACAGAGAGAGAGAGAGAGAGAGAGAGAGTGTGTGTGTGTGTGTGAGAGAGAGAGAGAAATTGACCTCTTCATATATAAGGATTAATTAAGTACTTCATTATTATTATTATTGCTATTATTATTATTTTACAGTACAGAATCAAGGTTTATATTAATATTATTATTATTATTATTATTTTCTTCCTCCATGTTTACTATCCTCTCTCTCTCTCCTCAGACACCTTAGCGAGTGGACGTGTTTTTTTACTGCTCTCCATCCCACCTCATACAGCCTACCTTCCGGCTGCCAGAACGTAACCAGCTGACAATGGATACTTCTGTTCTGAAAAGTATATTGGTTTCGCAAGTTCAAGCTTACTTCGGTGTCATGGAGGTATTCGTGAGAGAAATTAATAAACAGTTTAAGTAGTTCCAATCTACAGTACAGTCGCACACCACAATCCCCAGCCCACCTGAGTAGAAGCCCGAGGTTAGAAGCAGGCGGTTTCTGGACGACAGCCCACCTAAATCATCATGAGGCCACACACATTTCGAACCAAAGGAAGCTTTGAGTCTACTGTCGTCCAGAAACCGCATAGTTCAAAATTCGGGCTTAGACTCAGGTGGGCTAGAGATTGTGGTGCGCGACTGTACAGTCGGCGGCAGGAGTCCTGTCGCTCCACCTGCTTCACCGAGACATGCAATGTTCATGGACTCGAGAAATACGCACGTTTTCTACACCTAATAATCTCGAGTCTATGAACATCGCGTGCCTCAGTGAAGCAAGTGAGGCGACAGGACTTTTGCCGCCGACTGTACAGTACATGACTTGAGAACTAGCCTGAAATTTTCTCAAGGTGAAATTGACACCCTGAAAAAACAAGTGAAACAGCTGAAGCTAGAGGACGAGGGCAACAAACAACTGATCAAGACACTATCTGAAGACCTGCAGGTGGATTCCAATTCTATTGCTGCACTTATTAAAGATTGCTGTGACTACCTGGATGATTACAACAAACGGAATAATCTACAATTTGTGGGAATTGAGGAGGAACCTAACGAGACCTGGATACAATCAGCCAAGAAAGTAAACCGCATATTGGAAGAAAAGCTACAACTATCAAACATCCAGCAAGAGTTTGTTTATTGTGTAGGACAACACTACCACCATAAGAACAGTAAGTACCCCATCATTGACACCTTCAACAGAGTGTGTTTATTGTGTAGGACAACACTACCACCATAAGAACAGTAAGTACCCCATCATTACCACCTTCAACAGAGTTTGTTTATTGTGTAGGACAACACTACCACCATAAGAACGGTAAGTACCCCATCATTGACACAAGGTAAAATTGCATATTTTCGCCATACGAAGTTAATTATAAAAGAAAGACACACCAACAAAGCTACTGCCGAACCTGAACCAACAACAACAACCAGATATGCCAGAGAAACAATGTCTGACGTCACCGGGGATGGCACTGCTGCCCCTGCCTTGGCCGCCATTAGTGCTTCAGTTGGTAGCCAGAACCTGACCAGTACGAGCCGTGAGGGACCGTCGCCTGCCATGGCTGGCACACCTGAGGGACAACGGGCGGCCCCTCAATATCAAACCAAGTCAGCTGCTAGGACTACATGGCAAAGGAATAAGTAAGCTTCTCTCTGGTGGAAAAAGGTACACACATCGCTAAGGTTGAATCAATATGATGTTTTGCCAGGGGTTATTTCACAGCTTCTGCTAATTATTTGCATTATAATGGATTACCAAAAGTGAATGATTAAGGCTCTTGTCCCCGAGAAAAAGTTATTTTGATGAAATATAACACTGGGATAAGAACAATTATAGTGCGACGTATATACCACGTCAGTCCACAGGCTTGACCCACCCTACTCTCTCTCTCTCTCACTGGTCTCGAAACCTTGATCGAAAATACACCACAGGCACATGCTTTGCCATATATATATATATATATATATATATATATATATATATATATATATATATATATATATATATATATATATATATATATATATATATATATATATATATATATATATATATATATATATGTGAATGATTCGTATTGACAAGTATGTTGTGCGGGTGGGAGGTAAACACAGGATAGAGCTTTGAGTTATTTTATAACTCTTACGTTTCGGACTACACAGAGTCCATCTTCAGAGAGAAATGTCATAGAGAAGAGGGTACCCCGAGATATATATACCTGTGGTGGCCTACATTGCACCTGCCACTCCTTAATCTCACCTGACCTGACCTCACCTCACCCCCTCCTTTCTTTTATACTCCAGGGCTATACTGGCTGAGTATCTACACCACTTCATAAATCCTTCTCGATGATTATGAACATTTTTTGTACAAATGTATGCTGCTTCCAATGCTTTCCTCATTTTCGTATCCAAACCACTATGAATGATTGATGAATCCTCTCATCTGGGTAAATTATTACATTCTTCAATATGCATTACCAATGAATTAGCTGTGTTGTGCTTCCTTACGTCAGCTTTATGTTCATATAATCTTTTCTTTATACTTCTTCCTGTTTCTCCTATATACATCTTGTCACACCCATTACATGGAATACTATATATCACGCTGTTATTATTGACACGCTTGTTCTTGTTTGCCTGGGTTAGTTCGCCGATTCTCTTTCCAGATGATGTTGCAATTTTTAAGCCAACCTTGTTCATATGTCTATCTAATATCGAGCCAATATTAGAATTAGGTACACATACAAATCTTTTCTCATTTTTCTCGCTGTTATTAGTTTCATCTTTCTTACGTTCGATGATTTTAAGTGCCTTGTTTTTAAGCTTGGTCAGCAAACCTGCAGGGTATTTCAATTTCTTAAATGCCTCTATTAAATACTTAATTTCATCGTCCAAGCTGTCATTACTACATATCCTGTAAGCTCTTAGAAAAAATCCTATCACCACTCCAGACTTAATCCTAGCATTGTGAGCAGATAGATAGTGAATAAAGTCATCTTTGTTAGTGGGTTTCCGGTACACCGAGAATTTTACACCTTGTTCCGTTTTTCTTATTATAGTGTCTAGAAACGGTAGCATGTTCTCTTTTTCTTCCTCAACAGTAAACTGGATATCCCTCTGTACGTTATTTAACATCCCCAATTTGTTGTCTATATTGGTATTATTCGGTACTACTACAAGGACATCATCGACATATCTATACCATACACTGTTCCTACCTATTATTCTAGTATATTTATCAGCTTCTAGTGTCTCCATGTATAAACTAGATAAGACAGCACTTAGTGGGCTCCCCATGGCTAGACCCCTGTGTTGCACATATTCTTCATTATTAAATATGAACACGCCGAATCGTGTTCATGAACACGCCGAACACGCCGAATGAAGATGGACTCTGTGTAGTCCGAAACGTAAGAGTAATAAAATAACTCAAAGCTCTATCCTGTGTTTACCTCCCACCCACACAACATACTTGTCAATATGAATCATTCAAAACCTAATGAGTTTAGTCACAAAATTAAGGATATTGCATTATTAATTGAAGAGCTTACTGGTGCTGATTGTTTGATTCTCAGTATTGAACCCCGCTTACAGCCTCGGGACATATCGTCAGGTCAGTACAATACCATAACACGTTCAGTAAATAGACTCTTGGGGAGGATGCTGGACTCTAAGTCCCGCTTCCGGGGTTTGGGTCTGCAGAAAGAGGACTTAGGGTATGATGGGGTACACCTTTCTTTGGAGGGTAACCAAAAACTTTTCAAAAAACTTATTGATATCTGCAAATATTTCTGGGGGATTAATGACGTGTAGGCATCTATAGTACAATAAGGTCAGATAAATTTGTGTACAATAATATCACTATAACTAATATTATAAACTCTGAGACCAGGCTACAATGAGTGGTTTAGCAGTAATGATACCCCCGACTTTGATCGGATAGTACCCAAATAATTGATTGTCAGTTTTGTGTAACCTGCTTATTTCAAGTTATTTTGTACAGATGCATGTTTTTATTGATGTAAATAATTTAATTTACAGTACGGCATATTTATTTTTATATTAATGAAGTGTTCATGTTATATTGGTCATTGATTTTGCATTCAATATAATAATTATTTGGGGGGGACCTGGAGGCAATCAGAGGGATACCTTATGTGTTGCAGGGAGTGGAGAGTCTTGTGATTAATTTACTCACCATGGGACGTTTTCACAAGAGCAGACAAACAACAAAGAATGCAATGATGAACAAATCACATTCAATTAAGTAAGACTAAAATGATTTTAAATGAAACTTGCCTACCCTTAGCCTGTGCTCCAATTTTTTGTAATGCTGTATCTCTTGTTCTTTTGCCACGGAGATTACAGCAACGTGAATAACAAGCTTTATTTCTGTGTATTATAGGCTACACACCAGAGGGGGCTTGTGCTCACACTGCATCACCTTTTTTTTTCGAGTGAGTAGGCTAGTATGAGGAGTAGCCTAGGTAGTAAGTAAACATATTTGCACACACACACACACACACACACTCTCTCTCTCTCTCTCTCTCCCTCATTGTATTATTATAATACAGCAATATAATACATTAGACAGCAATTATAATATTATAACATTGTCAACTAGTTAATACTGGTTCTAGATTTAACGGTTCTTGGCCAGCCTTAGTGGGTGGATGGCAGAGGAAGGTAGGAGTGGGAGAGAGGTGGGGTGAGTAGGATGGACTGGGGTACAGAAGTAGGAGGAGGAGGAGGAGAAGGGAGGAGACTATAGGAGAGGCGAGGCGTTAAAAAATTTGCTGTGTGTCTATCTGTCTGTCTGCCTGCCCGTGTGGAGTAATAGATGCATGATGACTCAGCAGTTCCTCTGCTTATCACTCATTCATGACAGTTTAACCCAGAGAAATCAGATGCATAATCAACTACTGTTTAACCCTATCTAATGCATTTGGATACCACCAATGACTTTTTGCATAAATAATGACTGTTTTCTTATAAAAGCCTAATATTAAACATTTGGTACTACCAAAACTCAGAGAATATAACCAATAATCACTCTGAGCGAAAAAACCGGGTTGAAATCGGCTCAGTATCAAATTACAGCGATTTTGGTATTTTTTTGTTTCGAAATATGATGAAAAACACGTTAACAATTGACACTGCGATCATAGCGATGTGGTAGGTGGTGTGACTTGTGGCTATATGAGTTGCCAACTTGCCAGTTTGTCATTAGAACGTCAGTTACCTTCCATACATCAATGAGACAGGGTGTGTTTGGTTAGCTGTATTATTCTTCACTAAAATTCGATATATACTGTACACCCGAGCTCGTAAATTCGCGACCACGTATCATGTTTATGCTATTTGAGCTGGTAACATTTATTTAGTGAGGAATCAGAGTAGGTGGAACATAGTAGAGGGAAATGATACAATCTATATTACCTAGAATGCCACCATTCCCCACACAGTGTTACTAGTCAGATGACATAAGCTGACCAGGCAACACTGGGTGCAGTTGTTTTCCCGCGCTCATGTGAATGTCGCCTAGTGACAGTATTGCCAGGTCAACTTGATGAAATTTCTATTACTTCAACATCGGAATTTCCCTTTTTACCTCAATTATTCCTAGTTTACTTTTGAACATTGATGGTCTTATTGGTATTTCATCTGGTAGAAATTTCCCTGTTTACTCGCGAACGAACTGTATATTATTTCCCTGTGTGGACTCCAAAATTCCCTAAAACAGATAAATTTCCCTGTACCTGGCAACACTGGGTCCATCTTGGAGCGTCAAGTGACATCTTAACATTAAAATTACGTTCCCTGCAATAATTTCTGTCTTATCTACAATCTTATACCACCATGACATGCAGGAGGATTTTCTCTACATCATCCACCCATTTTTAGTCATGGTAGTGTAATAATTGTAAATAAATATTGCCATATGAAAAAAGTGGTATAAACATTTTTAGCGCTCGTTTCACTTCAACTCGTATTTTATCGTTTATTTTTAATGCTATGGATATTTTTTTCACGATAAAAGTAATCCTCTATCATTATTCTGTCAGGTTACAAAAGTGCCAAGTATTTATTACGCAAAATAAGTGAGGCATCAAGAAAAAAATAACAAATTGTATCGCGGAGAAATGCAATGTTTTTGTCATGGTAAAGGGAAGAGAGCGGAGAAACTGACCAATGACCGACGAGCAAGCTATATAGGATGGGCGCAGAATATAACGCATCCCACGGCAAATTTAATACAGCATATTTATCCAGTTATTTTTATAACGTCCGGCACAGTGTCCTCCAGTGTTGATTATATACTTATAATTAATATTGTGAATATAGCTACGTATTTATAAAAGTGTTAAAAGGAACACAATATAAAAAAAATAGGGCT
Organism: Petrolisthes cinctipes; assembly: GCA_033782935.1. Lineage (NCBI taxonomy): Eukaryota > Metazoa > Arthropoda > Malacostraca > Decapoda > Porcellanidae > Petrolisthes > Petrolisthes cinctipes. The sequence continues at coordinate 5,462,623 of JAWQEG010000286.1, forward strand.
GTACAACAATAGGCTTCAATAGGCGAGCCCACACTTTAAAGCGAGTTGCCAAACGGCATTTTGATGGCGATTTCTAGGCTGGAAAAAATGTCCTATGTCGGGCAAAGCTATATTGGGCTTCCTATTGTGGAACGACTTATTATAACTTATTCAATATTTTTTACATATTTTTAACTTATCTTGGACTTATTATCATACGAATACAGCCATGAATAAAAATATATCTCCTATTATTTCAGAAGAGGCTTTTTAGTCCGCTTATACGCAAATATAACAAAATTAGAATGATATACAAACTTATACAGGCCTTTTATAATTATATTTTACATTTTACGTCGTCAATGATAGTAACAGTACTAAATAACAATAAGATGTTGATAATATATTGGTGTCTCCGTACGATACGTTCTTTGCTGCTGCAGCAACCAGTGTGCGATCCCCGCAGTATCCACACATTCAGTTAGCTTGCTTTCACCTCTTCATGCGTCTGGCAGCGCAAGGTATGCATATTTCTAATGCTAATAAATGTGAACATATGGCATTTCAACATTTTCCGCTTCATGGTATGGGTCATGCTAAATACAATTGTTAATATTTGTAGGCTGTTATACTCATGCAGTTCATGAAAGCCGCATAATGCACACATTTCGACTTTTACTATTTACTAATTTATATGAAAAATATAGTATATTCAGCATATATTATGCGAAAACACAAAAGTGTGTATTTTTTTATACATCTAAGTAAAAGGTCGTGAACTAGAACGCTCATTTTCTAGTGTAAAATAAGGTATGAAATTTAACTGAGTTACCCATGTCCAGCACTTAAAATGTCGCAAATAAAAAATAGACCACCATCTGGCAACATCACTCAAAGTGTGGGCTCGCCTATACACGACGAATATACATATTAGGCTACACATATAACAAGTAAATAGGGTATAAGTAGCAGCGACATTCACCATTTCTTCTCATTGCCATATTTTTATTAAAAAGAATTACTGTTATTTACCAGATATTTAATAAAAATATAAATATAAAGCAAGTACAAGGAATCATTTGTAGTATAATGAGCAGACTAGGCTACACCTTGGCAAGCGTCACCCGGGACTGTCACTGTCCCGGGGCCATGGAGGTAGTATAGGTGGAGGCGCCATGGCTCACTAATCCAGGGGAGTAAAGTGAAGCTGCCGAACTGTCATTTTCGGCGCCTTCAATATGGCGGACACAAAGATATGTTTCAGTAAAAGTGGACTTCTGACCTGACTTCTGACTTGACATATAAAGGTATGAGCCATCTTGAAGGCGCCGGAAATGACAGATTGGTGGCTTCACAAATCAGGTCCTACTGGCGCCTCCACCTATACTACCTCCATGCCCGGGGCATTGTTTACATTTTGTCGGACCAAAACCTTTCGTGTTTAAAACTATCGTTCAGTAAACTGTCCACAGACCTAGGGTCGCAAAGCAACGATCGCCGTGTGAGATGCATTTGATAGGGTTAATACTGAGGCTGTTAAAAGCAATAGGCTGAATCGTACGTTTGGCAGCCCGGCGCCAGCGCGCCGCGCCACACCGCACCACACCACACCACACTCACAGCTAGATAGTATTTCACTCTTTTAAAGGTTTTAAAGTTATTCTGAAACGTACCTACATCTAAACTATACTCATAGAATGCTTAAACAATGTAGTTTCTTAAGCAAAATAGTATATTTTTTTATTATTTACCAATTCTCCATTTTAATCTAATATTTCAGTACGAGAATAACTTTTCACATATTCTCCATAACACTCGTATTTATTATACCTGTAATATCTTTCATAATAGAGAACTGAACACTTTTTGGCATATATCAGTTAAAAGATAAGAAAATTTGGCCTCTAATGAAGTCTGAAATACCACAGTATATGTTATAGTGTGGTGATATCAAGTTGATGAAGTGAAGTAACGGTCAACAGATTATTCGTGTTTACCTTACGCGTAACATTTTTACCTACACTTTAAGCAATTATCTCGCTTAAGTAGGCGTGGCGCTCGACGAGTTGTAACACTCAGCCACTGTGTAGAAAACATGTGTATTTCTCGAGTCTATGAACATTTTTTTCCTCGGTGAAGCAGCAGGTGAGGCGAAAGGACTTCTGCCGCAGACTGTCCCTGCGTATGTACAGTCGTGGTCAAATATAATCATCCGTATAGGGGTAACTCACGTAAGAGTTTGACAGCTTTCCTCTGTTCCTTAGATGATAAACTTTTCAATAAATAGGTTAACTACCATCTTTTAATTTAATACATGTAGCTACACACTACTTAAACCAATAACACACACACATTAACTACCATCTTTTTAATTTAATACAAGCAGCTACACACTACTTAAAACAATAACATCATATGTGAACGTGAAAACATTAGACAGTAAATTGTTTGAGATACCCATATGTGGATGATTATTATTGACCGCAACTGTATGTTGCGGCCGTATCTGTTATCAAAAACCTTCATTCGTGGTGTCATTTTGTATCACACAGAAGGTGTAATGATAGTTTTGTTGTTGTGTGTACATCACTGGAGATGGTGGTAGTGTCCACCTAAACTGTTTATTATTACACATTCCGTCTGTCAGTGTTAATTTTACTTCACATTAATGACAATCAGGCCAGTGTGATATCTCCAGCACATACTAAAACGTGACATAACAGTTCAAATTAAGCGCTTATTGTAACTCACTCTGATTGGCCCACCTCAAAACTCAATACTCAAGATTATCGCTGATTTGTTATAACCAAATTACATTATTGTAGTGTAAATATTACCTCATTACGAGTCTTACACGTGTTATATGGTTTGTATAACCTTATAGTACAAGAACAAACCCAAATATCATAGATTACACACTCGTCAATGTCTCGTTTCATTATAATTTGGATGACAAGTGGACGTCAAATTTTCGGAAATTTAATTAGGTCCATCTCTTTCCAATTCTCCTTGGCTGAGAAAATGGGAAGGGTTGGAAAGAGGATGGGAAGGGTAGGAGAGAGAATGGGAAGGATTGAAAAGAGAATGGGAAGGGTTGGAGAAAGAATGGGAAGGATTGGAAAGAGAATGGGAAGGGTTGTAGAAGAAAGGGAAGGGTTGGAAAAAGAATGGGAAGGGTTTGAGAAAGAATGGGAAGGCTTGAACGAAGAATGGGAAGGGTTGAAGGAAGAATGGGAAGGGTTGGAAAGAGAATGGGAAGGGTTGAAGGAAGAATGGGAAGGATTGGAAAGAGAATGGGAAGGGTTGTAGAAGAAAGGGAAGGATTGGAAAAAGAATGGGAAGGGTTTGAGGAAGAATGGGAAGGCTTGAACGAAGAATGGGAAGGGTTGAAGGAAGAATGGGAAGGGTTGGAAAGAGAATGGGAAGGGTTGAAGGAAGAATGGGAAGGATTGGAAAGAGAATGGGAAGGGTTGTAGAAGAAAGGGAAGGGTTGGAAAAAGAATGGGAAGGGTTTGAGAAAGAATGGGAAGGCTTGAACGAAGAATGGGAAGGGTTGAAGGAAGAATGGGAAGGGTTGGAAAGAGAATGGGAAGGGTGGTAGAAGAAAGAATGGGAAGGGTTGGAAAGAGAATGGGAAGGGTTGAAGGAAGAATGGGAAGGGTTGGAAAGAGAATGGGAAGGGTTGTAGAAGAAAGGGAAGGGTTGGAAAAAGAATGGGAAGGGTTTGAGAAAGAATGGGAAGGGTTGAACGAAGAATGGGAAGGGTTGAAGGAAAAATGGGAAGGGTTGGAAAGAGAATGGGAAGGGTTGGAAAGAGAATGGGAAGGGTTGGAAAGAGAATGGGAAGGGTTGGAAAGAGAATGGGAAGGGTTGTAGAAGAAAGGGAAGGGTTGGAAAAAGAATGGGAAGGGTTTGAGAAAGAATGGGAAGGGTTGAAGGAAGAATGGGAAGGGTTGGAAAGAGAATGGGAAGGGTTGAAGGAAGAATGGGAAGGGTTGGAAAGAGAATGGGAAGGGTGGTAGAAGAAGGAATGAGAAATTTAACAGCCGACTTAAATACCTTTTATGAAATACGATAACCCAAACCAGGTGCTGTTGCTGCGCCTAATATCAATCATTCAATCAACCTCTACATATTGAGAACCAAAATGCGATCAACAACATAATCTCAGCCGTAGTTTTTCGAATCATATAATTGGACTATAAGTGATAAGGGAGAAATGTCTATGTCATTAAAACTGTTTAAGAACGAATGAGAAGGTTAAAAATATGAGAAAGAAAAGATAAACGGTAAGAAAGGAGGGAAGGTCAAGCGAGAGAGGGATAAGACAGTAGGGAGGATGTGTAAGGTTACCAGTTACTTGAGAGATACTGTAATATATATAGCCTATGCATAAAATTAGACCAAGTTTATTGAAAACGCCATATAGCGGCGCCTATTCAAGTTTAACATCGATTATTTTTAAATGCATGTTTAGAAGAAAAAATCGTAGTAAATAGCTTAATGAATTTGTTGACAAATATGATTATTAAAAAGGTTAGAAAATTAAACTGATTGATTGATATTAGGTGGCGCAACAGCGAGGTCAGATAGCACCAGAAAAAGGTGATAGAGAGGTGTGACAGCAAGCAAGAAGGAAATAGGAAGATAGGAGGGACAGTTGAAGAAATGTAAGCTAGTGGCTGTGGCCGAAGGGGCGCCCAAACCCTTAAATATTGCCCACATCATTACAGGCAATACTCCCCTACGGGGTAAGCACGAGGGATAAAAGGAATACAGGGATAGCTGTCTAATATCCAAAGGATAATATATATTCAGTAGTCTATCCCACTACGATGGTGAACAAAAGACAGTGTCTTTATTTAAAGGATATAATGTAACAGATATTCTAATTATATTTGTTTGTTATTACTTTTCAACTAATCACCTTAATTTTTCTTACCCTCTTCCCTCTCACCCTCTCCTCAAATCATCACATTTCTTCTCTTCTATATCCACCTACGTTAATGCAGTATGCACTTCTTTAAACCCGGGTTCTTCAAATTACGGGTCCCGAATTCCTCCAAACTGGGTCGCAGGCTCACAAAAATAAATACATAAATAAAATAATAAAATTCGTGACAATAAAATAAATATGAAGTTCATACATGAATCCACCTAACATATTTTTATAATCGAATATTCATATATTTAATTATAAATAAAACAAAATCATTGCACAAATATTAGCCTTCTTGAATGAGTGTGTGAGAGAGAGAGAGGGAGGGGTAGGTGAGGCAGTGTTTATAATTCTGGTTAGAATGCCTTTTAATCATAAATATTATGTTTCAGCGTCTGGCCTTGTATTTTCTTAGGTTGATAATTCTGATAATTTGTATAATATCTTTCTGTATGGGTCGCGAGTATGATGTCATAGTAAAAACTGGGTCACGATTGAAAAATATTGAAGAACCCTGCTTTAAATTGTTGGTGATTCGATACCGTTCACAGTGTATGCTTCATTCATTCCTCCTGACACACGTCTCTCTACCTGAACATTCGTTACCCTCCTATATAGCTCCGCCCACATTTCTCTCCTCTCCCACTAACATCTCTCCTCCCTCCACCTGCAACTGTTACCAGATCCGACCAGGCTCAAACCAAGTCGCTGATGGATGGAGTGTGGACCATTGATCTGTCCGGAGCTGTATGTATGTATGTGTTTGAGCCGGTGGAAAGAAATGTCAGACGACGCTGCAGAAACAGCTGATGTAAGTGTAAACAAACCGACACGCCAGTGTGACGTCACTGAGCAGAGGCGAGCAGCAGAAATAAACACTCCGCCAATTGAATCTCACTGCCAGATATGTAATGGACAAGGTGGTCAGGAATGTCTCAAATGCAGCAAGTGCAAAAAGTACGTACATTTTTCCTGTTTAAGACTTCCTGTATATGCCATTGTCAATTTCCTCAACACCAGGAGCCAGTATTCGTGCAAAAACTGTGTTATAAACCAATTCGGAAAGCAAGCTCGCCAGCTTTGTTTGGGAGTTCTTTCCGAAGTGGAGAAAGAAAAAGAGGCCAAAGATGATATTCCTGACTTAAGCCTCGACAAAAATCAGGAGAGGGAAAATTCGGCAGATGATGATGCGAGGACAAATACCGTGCCACAAAGCGCACTTGTAAACATCAGTGGAACTGTAGAAGAACGGAACCTCGACCACCGGAAAAACAAGATATGCTACTTTTATAGGCATAATAAATGTAAGTTTGGTCTGTAGGTGTATGAAGACGGCAGGTATAGGGTTGGTCCTTCCCCCTTGAATGCTCGCTGGATAGTCTATCACACAAGAGCTGCTCCGCTCTTTAATATCCTTGCTCTAGGTTCCCATATGTAGCATCATTCACGTGATCACGCCCTCACCTGACCTGCTGCACACACCTTGGTTCATACCTGGCGGAAGCGGGAGGCTGGAGGCTGGGTTCCCAAGAGTACGCTAAGCTGAGCCAGGGGACGGGATTAACCAAACCGCCAGACTGTGGCTTGTCTGGGACGGGAAGAGCACAAAGAAACGGGGAGCTGCGTACCAGCACATGGAATATATATAGAGGAATACAGAGTGGTGCGTATGCCACCACTACAAGATCAACGGTCTCGACTCGGTGAGAGGGTGCAAGGATGGGAAAAAATGCAAGTTTCTTCACCCATCGATATGTTACGGATCAGAAAAGAAGTGAGAATGCCTGAAAGAGGATTGTAAACGATTGCATTTGAAGGGCACTCGTAGATCCAATACAGATCAGCTGAGTACCCAACAACTGGCCACAGGTGAGGTTCGTCCATCAGTACAATACAATGAACCTCTAACTCAACCAAGTATACAACTCACGCAATGCCAGAAACGTCAACCAATAGCTCAGATTACAGAGGCGTATCATGCCATTAGTCACGATGCAGCTCGGTACGAACAACAGCAAAATGAACTAATACCTTTTTTAGTGCAACAAATGAAACAGATGCAGGCAGTACAACAGCAGATACTACAAGTACTGAAAACGGGTCAGTGGCCCTCAGCCCCACCAATGCTGAACTACCAGCATCAGTCACCACAACAGGCCATGATGCCAACGACGTATGCAATATAATCACCTTCAATGTAGCAGGCCTTACACCGTACAAACTGAAAGGCAAAACAAAACAGCTTGCAGAACTCGCTAAATCAGAAAATGCGGTCATTATTTCACTTACCGAATCACATCTCAATGATGAAATATCAAATTATATGGCATTCAGGACTGATAGACTGACACATCGCAAGAAAGGTGGTGTTAAAACATAATTATGTAGCAGAGCATTTTGCACTAAAAAGTACAGTCCTGCATTCTGAATCAAACTCGTATACAGAAGCACAGGTTCTACACTTGCATACGATAAACATGATTGTTATCAACATATATAGACCACCAGCGTGCACAACAGACAAGTTCATGGATCAGCTTACGAAAATCAGAAGCATTCTGGATTCCCTTCCCACTTCGACGCCGATGGTGTTGCTCAGCGGCGACTTGAATTTCCTGCGAATTGACTGGGACACAGAGACTGTTTACGGTGGGGGGGGGGGCAGATATGCGAGCCCAAGCAAAGGTGCTGCTGCTGTTAGCTGGAAAACATTGTCTACAGCAAATCATTCGCACTCCCACTCGGGAGGAAAACATTCTTGACATAGTCATGACGAGATTGTCACGTGAACAAGATAAATTTATCCGACCACGATGTGATTATTTTGGATACCAATATCACTTCGGGCAAACCTGCAAAATCTGCCTATTCCGCACAGCGTATGTCCAGTTTCAACAGTTTGAATTTTCGTGCTGACTCAGTCTGCTGGACCGATATGAAGGATGACCTCAATCGGGTTGAATGGAAACAGATGGAAAATCATGAGCCAGACGATCAGTACGACTTTCTGATTGCCAAATGCCTGGAGATTTCGAAGAAGCATATACCGATGAAGAGATCACCGCCGAAAAACCTAATTCCACGAGACCGAAAAATTCTGATGAGGAAAAGAATTAATCTGCATAATAAACTAAGGCGTGGCAAAGACTTTCGAGCTAGACAATGTATTGAAAATAAAATATTGATGATTGAGGACGAGCTCAAATCATCAGTGGAAATTGAGCTCAATCGGAAAGAACAATCTGCTATTTCTTGTATCAAAACCAACCCGAAATACTTCTACAAGTATACGACAAACAAATCAATGATGAGGACAGGTATTGGACCACTAATGGATGCAAACGGTGGAGTCAGCGACGAGCCAGAAAGTGTCGTTAAAACATTACGATTTCAATATGAAACAGTTTTCAGCTCACCTAAAGTAAACAGCATTGTGCTAAATCCCGTGGAGTTTTTCGGTGATGAGGACGGGAACACTGCAAAACTAAATAGCATTAATGTATCTGCTGACCAGATACAAAAAGCAATTAAAGGATCGATTGTGAACTCAGCTGCTGGCCCCGACCAATTTCCGGCAACATTGTTGAAGAACTGAGTAGAGGAATTGAGTGTTTCTCTGTCAATTCTTTACAAGAGCTCTCTGGAAACGGGGAGAATTTCGGAAAAGCTTGAAAGTGCCAAAGTTACTGCATGTTCTCGTTGACTGACCACTACCACAGAGGAGGGGTTAATGAACAGTCGAGATGTAGATTATGTAGACTCTATTGTGGATAAAGTAGATTACAGAGTGACAATAGATAAGGAGGCACCGAGTACGATTACACAGGTAAGTGGACTACCTGTACTGGTTCTTGCCGCAAGGCATTGTGGGAAGCGTTGCCTGGCAACGTACAGTCCTGTCATGTCGTCGTGATGCAACGCTGCCATGTCTCTAGTGTTCTATCTACCTTGGGTGTGAATAGAACGTAATATATGGTACACATACTATTACACAATCCTACAGTTATGCCGATTTATAAGGGTGGATCTAGAAATGAAGCTGTGGTACACTCACACACACACACACACACACACAAAGGAGTGGCAGGTAGTCACACACGCGGGTCAAGTCAGGTCACAGGTAGAAAGGGTTTGCCCCAGGGTACGGATTATCACTCACCTCATCTTAGATCAGGTGTGTAACTATTCCCGTTCTAATGATCCAATTACTCCCCAGGAAGTGGAATATCAAATCCGGAAAATGAAGCCCGACAAGGCGTGTGGACCTAACGGTCTAACTCCAGGCGTCTTCTTGATGCTCCCTGCACACTGGATCCTCAACCTGGTCTCTCTTTTTAATAATGTTTTTCTCTCTGGTCAGTACCCTATGTCTTGGACAAGGGCCAAGCTGTTTACAGTATTTAAGAAAGGTGACAGACTTAACCCAAGCAATTATCGAGGCATTAGTGTGACCAATTCAATAACCAAACTCTATGACATGGTTTTGTGTGAGCGCCTCTACCACTGGTTCACACCTTATAGGGAACAAGCTGGTGCGCAGAGACAGAGAGGATGTCTGGAGCATGTTGTAACCTTGAGACTCCTAACAGATATAGCACGGAGAAAGAAAATTAAATTATTTGTAACCTTCATTGATTTTTCCAAGGCATACGATCTTGTTCCTCGTCATAAAATGTTTGAGGTGTTGAAGCAGGCAGGGTGTGGCAGGGTAATGTTGGCGGCACTGATGGCAATGTACAGCGTCACGGAGAGCATCATGGGCTCCGCGGTGGTCACGGCTACTCAGGGCGTAAGGCAGGGATTGTCAACCTCATGTTTCTTGTTTATCATATTTGTTAATGAATTGATAAAAAGAGTTAAAAATGCATGCCAACCTGAACCCTTTCTGCAATGGCTACACATACTAATGTTAATGGACGACACTGTTTTATTGTCATCGACACGGACTGGTATTTTGAATAAACTGGATGTATTAAGAAAATTTTGTCAAGAGTACGGTATGAAAGTGAATGTAGGAAAGACTAAATTTTATGTCGTTAATGGTGAAGCTGGTGACAGGGAACCGCTGTGTGTGGATGACCTTGTGGTGGAGTATTGTGACAGTTATGTGTATCTAGGTTCCCCCTTTACATGTGATGGCTCGGTTTCATCAGCAGTGAAAGAGCATGCCAAGGCGAAGATTTGTCAAGTTCTGAAATTTGTTTCCTTTATAGGAAAAAACAACAATGTTCCTTTCATCGTTAAACGCCAAGTGTTTGATGCAGCCCTCACATCATCACTGTTGTATGGATGTGAATCATGGTTCGGTGCTGACACGAAACCTGTTATCAAACTGTACCATTGGGCTATGAAAATGTTGTTGGGGGTGAGAAAGAATACCCCCAATCTTGTCTGTTATGCTGAACTTGGCTACCCAACCTTGTCAGACCTCTTACAACACAAACAGCACAATTTTTTTCACAAGTTATGGCAAGAAAGGTCTGGCATGAATGATGACCCCTTTATTCTCGTTGGTACAATTATTAATGCAATGAATACACCTGTCACCAAAATTTTAAAAAGATACACCCAGGATGAAGTCTCGGACATGTCATTATTGGTAAGAAATGTACATAGAGCTATTTTGTCATTAGATACATCTCGATATAATGTTTATAAGGATATTAATCCTACGATGAAAGTGCATGATATATATTTAGTGAGACACACAATTAATGATCTACACAGAATCTCGTTCACGAGGTTCAGGGTTTCAGGGCATTCACTGGCTATCGAAACGGGACGGTGGAATAGACGGGGGCGGGGCTCCCTCCCTGTGGAGGAACGTGTGTGTGTGGCTCAGTCCAGACAGAGAAGCATGTCGTGGAAATCTGTCCTGTAACTGGGCACTTAAGAGATGGTTATTAATTTAACACTTTGGATGATTTATTTTGTAAATTCAGTAATGATGTTATGTGCAAGATTGTTCATGATATAGCGGTCGTATGATTAGTTTTGTAGTTGTTGGGGTTTTGTTTCGGAGTAATATTTACCTTTGTGGACTACAACAACTAGCTGACAATATGTAACTGATGGTATAATTGTATAACTACCTTTAATTTCAACTTGTAAAAATATGTATGTTGTTTGTAGTCAATAACCTATCTATCTATCTACACACAGATACACAGGAAGCTGCACCCACAAAGAACATTCTAGACATACCTGGGTAAGCCACGCCTCCCAACTCATACCATTGGCTAGGCCTAGATTTAATTACTTTGATTACTAGCTCCGCCCACTGTCCTACGATATAAATTGGGACAGACAACAGAGGTAGGCAGAACCAAGGCCGCTTGAAGAGTAGGTCTGTTGGTGGGTGGTGTAGCCACCAACTATAAGTTGTGCTGCTACCTAAAGAAGGCTCCTGTGGTAAGGTCCACTGTCAGGGTTTCTCCACTACACTTCTCAGCCTCAGGAGCTAGTGTCTATAACTCTCTTTAAGAAGTGCTCAAGGTAGAGAGAGATGCGGTGAATAGTTCCTTATTATTTTATTGTCAAAAAATAGTTAACAGTATATCCAATTCTCTGCGTACCTGACGTTAACAAAGCTAATAGTATTTGGTTATGGTATTAAATGTATAATACATATGTTGTATACATGAAATTTTGCAAGAGTATGCAGACAATGACATTACACAAAATGGCAAAGAGAATATGCTGAAAGAAATTGCATAGGCTATCTGCATGAAGGAATGTAATGGTAAATGAATCACAATACAGGCTGGTAGATAATTAGAGAATGGTTTACACACTCTATCAAAGAAATTCGACCTATTTTATGGTACACTACAATACTCCCCCCCTAGTTTCGAGGAAGGAGGAACGATACTCTTGTGTGTCGTAGTTTGTTGTTTCCAGCATGTGTTGGAGGAACAGTCACTTGCACTGCTTGCAGCATCTGGTCCGGATTCAGGATATAAGCAGGCTTGACCCGGTCTACGGCCACAACTTCTTGAGAACCATGTTTGTCGATGGTGAAGTTCTTCCTCGCCCTGCAAACTACTTGGAAGGGGCCCTGATATGGCTGCTGAAGGGGCCTTTTGACTGCATCGACTCTAACAAAGACGTGTGTGCAGGCTTCCAGGTCCTGGTGAACGAAGGTCTTCGAGTTGGACGTACGAGGCTGCACTGGCTGGAGGCACTTCATGGTATTTTTCAGGTGTGTTGCAAAGTCCTGAACGCTGCAAGGCTCGGGGTCTGGTGTGGCAGAGAGAAGCTCACCTGGGAGCCTGAGCGTAGAGCCATATACAAGCTCAGCAGATCCGTTTTGAGTGAAGTTCTGATGCCAAGGAGGACAAGAGGTAGTGCTATTGACCAATCTTCACTCTGGGCTGAAGCTGCCAGGGAAGATTTCAGCTGGCGGTGGAATCGTTCGACCGTTCCGTTGGCCTGTGGGTGATAGCTGGCGGTCCTGTATCGGCGGATGCCAAGGAGTATCATGACCTTATTCCACACGCCTGACTCAAATTGACCACCTCGGTCAGAAGTAAGGCTTAGAGGCACACCAAACCTGGACACCCATGCAGTGATGAAGGCACGTGCAACAGTATCCGTGGTGATGTCGGTGAGAGGTACTGCCTCAGGCCAGCGTGTGAAGCGGTCCACACAGGTGAGTAAATATCGATCGCCATTGGAGTACGGAAGTGGGCCAACGAGGTCTATGTGGACATGGTCAAATCTCTCGGTGACTGGCGTAAAGGTGGCTGCAGGAGACTGTGTATGGCGTGTGACCTTGGAAGCTTGACAGCGTATACATGTGATTGCCCAGTGCCTGACGTCTTTATTTATGCCTTCCCATATGAAGCGGGAAGACATCATCTGGTGCGAGGCACGGATTCCAGGGTGTGAGAGGTCATGTAACTTCTTGAAGAGCTGGTGTCGATGTTTCTCTGGTATGTATGGACGGAGAGTGTCGGTGGAGGTGTCAGTGTACAGTGTGACCTGGGTGTCTGGAAGTGTAATCTTCTTCATCTGTAGTGCAGGGTTATCCAACAGTCGCTGTAGCTCAGCGTCACAGACTTGATCAGCAGCAATGGTGGCATAGTCGATGGGAGAAGATTTTACAGTACTGATGTTTCGAGAGAGGGCATCAGCTGGGGCATTGTCGGCACCTTTGACGTATCGTATATTCGTGGTAAACTGGGCAATGTAGTCCATGTGGCGCATTTGTCGTGGGGTGTAAGATTCCTTATTTCTGAGGAATGCTGTAGTGAGTGGCTTGTGGTCAGTGTAGATGTGGAAACTGCGTCCCTCGATGAAGTAGCGAAAACGCTTGACAGCTTTGAAGATGGCAAGTAGCTCCCTGTCATAGGCACTATACTTCGACTCCGCCGAGGTGAGTTTCTTGGAAAAGAAGGCAATTGGCTTCCAGTATGTACCGACACGCTGTTGTAGGACGGCACCAACACCAATGTTTGAGGCGTCTGTAGCAATTGAAGTTTCTGCGTCTGGTGCAGGGAAAGAGAGCGTGGCAGCGTCGCTGAGGGCCTGTTTTGTTGAGAGGAAGGCCGCTTCCACTTCTTCAGTCCAGACGAGGGTAACAGATTGACCTCTCTTGCAAGGTTTAATCATGGCATACAATGGTCGTAGCAGGAGTGAGCAGTGTGGAATGAAGCGGTTATAGTAATTAACCATCCCAAGGAACTCCTTGAGCTGGCGTTGGGTAGATGGCCTGGGAAACTGCTGGATGGACTCGCACTTTGAGGGAAGTGGAGCAATGCCTGTTGGAGAGACGGTGTGACCTAGGAACTCAAGGGATGTCACACCGAGTTCGGACTTGTCTGTGTTGATTTGGATGCCATAATCTTGCAGTCTCTGGAGGACTTGGCGGAGGTGTTCTTTGTGGCTGGCTTCATCAGGACTAGCAATGAGAAGGTCATCTATGTAGGCAAAACAGTAGGGTAGACCTCGAAGGACCTCATCTATGAAGCGTTGAAACGTTTGTTGTGCGTTCCGCAATCCAAAGGGCATCCGGACGTATTCAAACATGCCAAAAGGTGTGATAATGGCCGTCTTCGGGATGTCAGGGGGATGGACTGGAATCTGATGAAATGCTTTGACGAGGTCGATCCGAGAGAAGATAGTGGAACCTGAGAGTTGGGAAGTGAACTCTTGAATGTTGGGCACAGGATATCTATCTTCCACGGTGCGTGAATTGAGGGCACGGTAGTCACCACAAGGTCGTATGTCTCCGGTCTTCTTAGGAACAATGTGAAGAGCCGACGACCAGTTGCTGCTGCTGGGCCGTATAATGCCTTTACTCATCAGAGATTCGAACTCGGCTTTGGCTTTCTTATAACACTCAGGGGCTAAGCGTCGGGCCTTGGCATGCACTGGGGGTCCGGTAGTCTCTATATGATGAGTCACGTGATGCTTGGCAGGTATGCTGGATGAGTAGGGTTGTGTCAGCATAGGGAATGACTTGAGGAGGTCAGCAAACTTGTGGTCATGGTTGATAGCAGACAGGTGTGTGCTGTCACCAGGTGCTGGCTGTGCATTTGTAAAGATATCTGTGAGTGGGTCGACCAATTTTTGTCCTCTTACGTCTACCATCAGGTTGAAGTGACGGAGAAAATCAGCACCAAGGATGGCTTGTGACACTGCTCCTACGTAGAATGTCCATTGAAAAGAGCGGCGAAGGTTCAGATCCAGATGCACTGTTTGCCGCGAGTATACAGGTATCTTGGTACCATTAGCAGCATAGAGATGCAGAGAAGGAGGTAGCGACCGCTGGCTGGCTGTAGCAGGGAGAACACTTACGTCGGCACCGGTGTCTACCAGGAACTTGGTATGGGACCGGCGATCAAAGATGTGGAGCAGCGTAGACTGAGTATGGCAAACATTATGCTGCGTTAATGTTCGCCGTTGTTGTTTGACGCCATGTAGCTGCAGGGCTTTTCACACTTGAGAGCCTTATCCCTAAACCTGCGATGGTAGTAGCAGAAGTTTGAAGTGCTCCTTGAACGTGACCGCTGGTGTTGGCGGTTTGGCGTCGAGGGTCGGGAACTTGGGTGGTTGTTGATTTGTTTCTTCAGGTTGCTGACTTCCATTGTAAGCTGGGAAATTAGATTGGCAAGCTGGGCAATTTGGGAATTTTCTTGGTTGCAGAAAGCAGGGGCTCTCATGGCTACTGCAGTGGCAGTGTGGTTGCCTGAGTTTGAGAGATCCTCAGTAGACATACTGGTCAGTGAACTCAGGGTGTAAATGCTGACGAGGGTTACCTGATATCACGGCAGCTGCGTTAGTCAGGTTATATCAGTATGCTGCTGAATACACTGGCACTGTAATTCACACACAAGGCACTAATAATAAAGGACAATACACTGTCCAGAGTGAAACACTGTAATCCAGGGTGAGGCACTGTAATCCAAGGTGAAGCACTGTAATCCAAGGCGAAGCACTGTAATCCAAGGTGAAGCACTGTAATCCAAGGTGAAACACTGTAATCCAGGTGAAGCACTGTAATCCAAGGTGAAGCACTGTAATCCAAGGTGAAGCACTGTTGCTGGTAGCTAGACTGCCGCGAGTACCAGTGGTGTATAGGTGTTGGATGGCAGGCAGCAACGGCGTAGTTGGAGGCTTACAGATGGCTGCTGTGGACTGGTGATGCCTCAGGGTTCGCAGCGATAATGTAGATAGGATGGACAGTGGCACTGTGGCGGGAGCAACAGCTGCACAGGAGAGGTAGCAACTCAAGTCACCTCTTGATGGTGACTGCAGGGCAAAGGCGTTCTTGTAGACTATTGGAGGGTAGTGGCAGCACTCCAGGTCACTACTTGATAGTGACTGCAGGGCAAAGGCGTTCTTGTAGACTGCAGCTTGATCCACTCTTGTTGGCGATCGCGGCAGCTGCACTCTCCCGGGGGTCACCACTTGTTGGTGATTGCTGCAGCTGCACTCTCCGGGGGTCACCACTTGTTGGTGACGGCTGCAATCTCCGGGGGTCACCACTTGTTGGTGACGGCTGCAATCTCCGGGGGTCACCACTTGTTGGTGACGGCTGCAATCTCCGGGGGTCACCACTTGTTGGTGACGGCTGCAATCTCCGGGGGTCACCACTTGTTGGTGACAGCTGCAATCTCCGGGGGTCACCACTTGTTGGTGACGGCTGCAATCTCCGGAGGTCACCACTTGTTGGTGATTGCTGCAGCTGCTCTCTCCAGGGGTCACCACTTGTTGGTAACGGCTGCAATCTCCGGGGGTCACCACTTGTTGGTGACGGCTGCAATCTCCGGGGGTCACCACTTGTTGGTGGGTGGTGTAGCCACCAACTATAAGTTGTGCTGCTACCTAAAGAAGGCTCCTGTGGTAAGGTCCACTGTCAGGGTTTCTCCACTACACTTCTCAGCCTCAGGAGCTAGTGTCTATAACTCTCTTTAAGAAGTGCTCAAGGAAGAGAGAGATGCGGTGAATAGTTCCTTATTATTTTATTGTCAAAAAATAGTTAACAGTATATCCAATTCTCTGCGTACCTGACGTTAACAAGGCTAAGAGTATTTGGTTATGGTATTAAATGTATAATACATATGTTGTATACATGAAATTTTGCAAGAGTATGCAGACAATGACATTACACAAAATGGCAAAGAGAATATGCTGAAAGAAATTGCATAGGCTATCTGCATGAAGGAATGTAATGGTAAATGAATCACAATACAGGCTGGTAGATAATTAGAGAATGGTTTACACACTCTATCAAAGAAATTCGACCTATTTTATGGTACACTACAGGTCTTCCCGCGTCTGTCCCTAAACTCGTCCTACCACGCGCATGACGTCAGACTGAAGAGAGACAGGATTGGTGACTACCCTCACCTCACCTCACATCACCTTCACCCAATCAGACCCACGTATTCTCACTCACACTCAGTAGTAGCCCGCGACACCCCCCCCCCAAAAAAAAAAAAATGATGAGAGGCCTTACTAGCCCATGGAAACAGGTAATATACTATATTTTTGATACGGACATGAACAAGGATATTTCATTTGATTTAATTAGCAGGGTAGAAGCAGTTGGATACCCAGTAGTAGCCATAGTGAATGATCTCAGTCCCACAAATGTAAGATTATGGAACAATCTGAGTGTAAATGTAGATCATACCTCTTTCACTAATCCAGCTGCTGCAGACAGGGAAGTATACGTGTTAGCACTTGATGAAGTTGATTCGTAAAAATTTTCTTGACTATGGGTTTATTGTACATTATACTAAGCTTTGAAATAGTTTAAAGTTGACAGCTGATCACAAGAGAGATTGAGATATTTATCATATCAAAAGGTAGGCTACTCTTTTGGTGCTTGAATGAATAATGCTATAAGGAATAATGGTCACAAGCTGCATCATTCCCCATCTGCCCCCAACAATATCAAATATCATGTATCAAGTGTAAAAGGTTATGTTTTGGGCAGGGTTTTTAATGGGTATCTATGAGTGAGGGAGCGAGAGACTCTTCACAGTGACGTCATCACGCTCTCCCTGCCTGCGCGGTGGGACGACCTACTCTTCAAGCGGCCTTGGGCAGAACATCTCCTGGAGCAGACTAGAGAGGACTTACGAAGACAAGGCAGCCAGCTCCCACTCACCAACACATACTCCTCTACGAGTAATACCTTGTTTCAGTTACTGTATACCTATACTGTACTTGTGTGTGCTTCATCCCTCACCAATAAACACATGTTGATTTTGTGGAGCTTGGTATACCCTGCTGCATGCTGAGATATAGAACACTACAAATTGGTGACCCGCTGGAGCTCAGTATGGCAGAGGAATTCAAGCTACCCACATTTACCTACAATATCAACGTGTGGTTCTCTCATGTGGACGCATTGTGGCCCAAGGACTACAGTGATGAAAAGAAATATAGATCACTGCTCCTCGCCCTTCCTACAGACGCTGTGTGTCTCCTTCAGGCCCTACACACCACTCCAACCAACGGCACCTTATACGAGACAGCAAAGGCGTCTCTCCTGCAGGCGCTGGGTAAACCGAAGCAGTCTTACCTGAGTGAATTGGATAACCTACAAGCTCGGGGGAGACGTCCTTCCCTGCTCCTCTCACACTTCCCGGTCACTCGCCATAGCAGCAGGTACTCCTTTTCCGGACGAGTTACTTCGTCATCGTGTCCTCCAGCTCATGCCACCACAACTGCGCCTACATTTGGCATACATATCTGCTACTGCTACACTGCAAGAATTCATCACAAACGCTGACATACTACACGACACCTATATGTCGACGATCTCTACAGCCACCACATCCACCATTCATCCTACACTTCATCACCTACCACACCTCAGTGACCCAGACGTGAGTACAGTTAATAACGAGTGTACAAATATACCATCATCAGACAGTGTAATGAGTGCAAATAATGTTAACATGGATAGAGTGAATACAGTGAAACAAGGCAACCGAGCCAACAGTGAACTCATATCGACTCTACCACAAGTATTAGATTCAGTGTTGAGGAGGTTAGAAAATATGGAACGCCGCTTCTCGGCACACAGTGATATCAGGGCCCCATCTAATGTGCATAAATTCAGTGACCCATCCAGTGTACAGAAATTTAGTCCTCTATCCAAAGTGCATAATTTCAATACCAACTACAAACAACAGTGGTTCAGTGGCCCTCAAGTGTGTTATTATCACCGCAGGTTCGGCAATGAGGCGATAAAGTGTACTCAACCATGTGCTTTCTCGGAAAACGGGTGGAGCGGGGGTCAGTAAGAGCCCCCGCAGTGTCCTGCCTGAATCCTAGGCAACAACTCCTCTCTCTTTCCTCTGCCGTCACCACGCCAGGGCGTAGATCGCTCCTGTGGATTCAGGACAGGCTATCAGTTATGCGTTTCCTCATTGACACAGGTGCAGCGCTCAGCCTCGTACCTGCCCAAGGGGGGCATGCCTGCACGGGCCACCCATCATACAATATGGTGGCGGCTAATGGCACACCCATCACCACATATGGGATCCAATCACGCCACCTGGCTCTGGCGCCCAACCACACCTTCCAGTGGAATTTTCTGGTGGCTGACGCAGGGCAACTCATCCTGGGGGCGGACTTCCTGAGCTCCCACGACCTACTGGTGGATACCAAACGCCGCCGACTCCAGCATCAGCCCACCAAGGCATACTTGCCAGTAGCGCCATGTCTGGCAGAGTTTCCATTCATCTCTCATCTTCATCAGGAGTCAGAGTTTGACACAATACTAAGTGAATTCCCACTACTATTCTCCATGGACCCCCAGCCAGGAAAGATAAACCACAACATTGAACAGGTCATCGTCACCACAGGGCTGCCGTGTTTTGCCAGGCCACGTCGTCTCCCACAAGAATGCCTGCAAGCGGCACAACAAGAATTCCATCTGATGCCCAATGAAGGGGCGGCACGCCCTTCATCAAGCTGCTGGGGCTACCCACTACACATGGTCCCGAAAAAATAGCCTGGTGAATGGAGGGCATGTGGGGATTATCGTGCCCTCAACGAGATGACACAACCGGACCGTTACTTTATACCCCACATCACGGACTTCCATGGCCAGCTCTTCGAAACCTCGATATTCTCCAAGGTGGACCTTATCAGGGCATTCCACCAGATTCCCGTGGCAGCAAGCGACGTCCCGAAGACTGCTATCACGACGCCGTTTGGCCTTTTCGAGTTCCCCAGAATGAACTTCGGCCTCAAGAACGCTGCCCAAATGTTCCAACGGTTTATGGACCAGGTGACGAAGGGCCTGGACTTCGTCAAGGTCTACATAGACGACATACTCATCGAATCCCCCTCACCTGAGAAGCACGCAATGCACCTATGGCAACTGTTCAACCACCTGCAGGAGTTTGGGCTCCGAGTACATCCAGACAAATGCATCCTGGGGGCACCTGAATTGGATTTTCTGGGCCACGGGGTATCTGCCAGAGGCATCTCACCACTACCACAGAAGGTGGCGGCCATCCAGGATTTCCCCCAACCAAACACACTATGCAAACTGAGGGAATTCCTGGGACTCGTCAACTGTTATCACCGTTTCCTCCACTAGGCAGCTACCACCCTGGCGCCTCTCAACAAACTACTCAAAGGCACCAAGAAATCATCTAACAAGCCCCTACAGTGGACCGACAGTGCGGAACAAGCCTTCGTCAGCATCAAAGAACAAATGGCCTCAATGACCCTCCTCACTCACCCAGCCCCGCATGCGCCAACAGTTCTCACAACAGACGCATCGGTAGAGGCCGTGGGGGCAGTCCTTCAGCAGGAGGTTGACGGCGCTCTGACACCTGTCGCCTACTTCAGCAAGAGTCTTAACCCCTGCCAACGCAATTACATCACATTTGATAGAGAGCTGTGAGGCACTTCCGTTACTTCCTGGAGGCCAGACAGTTCCATATACTGACAGACCACAAGCCTCTCACATATGCCATGGCACAGAAGGGGGACAACTTCACCCCACGAGTATCACGACAGCTGGCATACATATCCGAGTTCACAACAGACATTCGCCATATAACGGAACAAAACACGGTGGCAGACGCCCTGTCACGGGGGGTGTCAACCATCGTGGCGGCTGAAGGACCAGTGGATTACGCTGCTATTGCGGAGGCGCAACAGGGAGATGAACAGCTAAAGAAACTCCTTGAAGGCCCTACGGCTCTCCAGCTATAGCAGGAGCAAATACCTGGCTATATACATAAGCTGTGGTATGATATGTCATGCAGCATCCCATGCCCCATCATTCTCCAGCAATTCTGTCATCAATTATTCCACCACTTCCACGGCCAGGCTCACCCAGGGATCAAAGGCTCACAACAGCTTATTGGGAAACGTGTCATGTGGCCAGGAATGAGACAAGATATACGCCAGTGGGTGTCTACTTGCCTCATGTGCCAATCCTCAAAGATACATCGCCACACGAGAACCCCACTGCAAGCTATACCTACACCCACCCAACGGTTCCACACTGTCCACATTGACATGGTGGGGCCCCTTCCCGACTCCCATGGCAACAGATACATCTTTACATGTATTGATAGGGCCACCAGGTGGGTAGAAGTTACACCAATGAGAGACTGCACCACAGAACGCACAGCCTACCACTTCCTTAACAGCTGGGTATCAGGGTTTGGTCCCCCAGTCACAGACATAACAGACCAAGGACCACAGTTCGAGTCACATGCCTTGCAGGACCTCCTTCACTTTCTGGGCACCACTAGACATCGGACTACAGCCTACCACCCTCAGTCGAATGGTCTAGTCGAACGCTTCCACAGACACCTAAAGGAGGCGTTACGAGCTCAGGATCAACCTTTCGACTGGGTGGCCGCCCTACCGATTGTGCTCCTCAATCTCCGTGCCACAGTCAAGGAGGACCTCCAGCACTCTCCGGCCGAATTGGTATACGGCGAGGATGTACGTCTCCCCAGTCAATTCGCCCCCACACCCACTAGCCAACAAGCACCGTCATTCTTGCCAGCACTACAACGAACCATGCAGTCGGTACAACCCACCCCACTACGTACCCCAGCCCATAGAACAACATATGTGCCCCGCGACCAGCAAAGGCCAAGGAGGTCTTTATTCGCAGGGACCATACCAAACCACCCCTCCAGCGACCGTATGAGGGGCAGTTTCCAGTGGTGACGAGGAACGACAAAATAATAACAGTGGAGAGAAAGGGACATGACTATACTACCTCTCTAGACAGAGTAAGGCCGCCCATATACCCCCAGCCCAACCAGACCTACAACAGACCAAGCTGCCCATCCCAACACAATAAATCCCGCTCTTTCACCCATCTGAATTCCCTCCCCTTCCCCCACTGTCATCAGTCGCCACCAAGATCCGCTCTAATCCTTCTCCAGCCCACAGCAAGTACTCACCAACCCCCCTCAACCTCCACTTACCCCAATCCATCCCCCCACTCAAGCAAATCAAACCCTCAGTGATTTCAACCCTGAGGGAACCATCTTGCACACAGGGAGACGAGTCAGACGCCCTCAATTCTTTCAGTCACCAACATAACCACATCATTATGATTTCAACAAAGCAGATATCTTCACCGTATTCCTAAATGTTTTGCAATACATTGTATCATGCCAATTGTATATAAAAATGCCTTCATCAATGTATTCAAGTATAGCCCATGAAGCTTAATATTTACATGTATGTACAGTCGGCAAAAAAAGTTTTGTTACCACCCCTACGTTAATTTTAACATGGGTAAGCCCGGTATGGTTGGTACTCCGCTGACTGGGTAGCTGTGACTCGTGTCATCTGGGACATGCTGGATGAGAATTGTCATTGCCGCGGCAGTGTCAACTTTTTTATATCAAAAGTTTAGCTAATTATAATTAAATTTTGAGTGTTGAAGAACTCATACCATTTAACTATTCATTATTAAACATAAGGAAATACGTTCGAGTATTATAGAACAAGAATAACAGTGAAATACCCAGAAATAATAGCACTGCCTGAAAAAACGTCATTCCTGCTTGGCTGCCCATGACACACTTGTTCCGGTTAAACCTACATTTAAGAGGCTACTTATAATCACTTATACTCACTTACAAGAGTGAGTCACACATCGCATGATGCCGTGAAACTGCTAACGTAGGCTTGGATACAAACCCTAGCTCACTGTGGGAACCATTAACACGTTTGCAGATAGTGACGTCACAGGTCATAGCGACGCCTTGTTCCCGCTCCTTCAGCCTCAGTTAGCTATTGATAACCATACACTCAGGTTACCTTAGCATATAATCTCTCTCTATAAAGTTAGCTCAAGTCTAACCTAACCCCAAACATATTTGTGAAACTGTACTCACTTGGGTTATCAATAAATTGTGCAAACTACAGATGCTTGCTACCTCTCCTACAACATATAATTATAGAAAACCATATAATTAAAATCAAACTCCGAAGAGACGCCAAAGACTAATAATACTACAAAGACCACGAACCAGTCGCCAGCTAACACATTCAACAATCATCACGTGTCTGGAGTAAGTAAGGTCTTTCTTGCCCCAGAACACACTGAGGGGCATTGGCCAGGGGCACGGACTCATGGAGGCCGGAGGGTGGCGGAGGTACGACACTCACCAGTCAGGTGTACCAACATTACATCACACTGTTTTAGGGATGATAATGAAACTTTTTTGCCGACTGTACAGCCATGGCTGATAGTGGTGGACCAAGGTCCAAGCCCCAAGGAGTGTTGGAGAGCAACTGAACAGAGTTCGAACAAGTAAATTTTCCAAACCATTCTCAACGTTGATAGAGGTTTAGAAGACTCACTTTTTCGAACTCTGTTCAGTTGCTCTCCAACACACCCTGGTTCACCACTATCAGCCATGGCTGTACTTATATATTTTTTTCTGTTGGGAGGGGGGGGGAGTACTGTGGTGCACACACAGACACACACACATAGGAGTGGCAGGTAGTCACACACGTGGGTCAGGTCAGGTCACAGGTAGAAAAGGTTTTCCTCAGGGTACGGATTATCACTCACCTCAGGTCAGATCAGGTGTACACACAGACACAGGAAGCTGCACCAACAAAGAGCATTCGAGACATACCTGGGTAAGCCACACCTCCCAACTCATACCATTGGCTAGGCCTAGATTTAATTACTTTGATTACTAGCTCCGCCCACTGTCATACGATATAAATTGGGACAGACAACAGAGGTAGGCAGTGTCCGGGGAGACCATAGATGAAAAGATGCGAAATTTAATACAAAACATTTTACACGCAGCCGAGGTTGCTATTCTCAAAACCTCTATAATTCGAAATAAGCGTGAAGCACATTGGTGGTCAACGGATTGCCGAGAGGCATTAAGGAAACGTAATAGGGACTCTCGGCGGTCGTTTGTGTCCACGGTAAATCGTTTTACACCACTTACAAAAGTCTGGTCCACTATAAAGATATTAAATAACAAACGCTCGTATACCCCCATCACCACTTTTCAAGTGGACAATAACATCTACGACGATCCCGTGGACGTATCAAACGTACTTGCCAGGAGTTTCTCAAAAGTAAGTAGTTCAGCCAATTATGACCAACGTTTTCTCCATCACAAACGTATGACTGAACTACAAGAGATAGGCTTTGCCACAGAAGACATAGACTACCCATACAACCGGGAGTTTACGATAGACGAACTTCTCCTTGCCCTAAGATCCTGTAAAGACACCAGTCCTGGACCTGACACCATTATGTATGGTATGATCCGGCATCTTGGCCAGGATAACCTGGTCAAGTTGCTAGCAGTGTATAATGAGATTTGGGTATCTAACACCTTCCCAAACTCATGGCACTTTGCGTGGGTCATACCGATACCTAAACAGTCTGGTCGTCTTGTGAATCCCAGTTCATTTCGACCTATTGCGTTGACTTCTTGCCTCTGTAAAGTCATGGAAAGAATGATAAATAATAGGCTACTTTTTGTTTTAGAAGCGAAGGGTTTATTAAGTGATCGACAATGTGGCTTCGGGAGACACCGGAGCACAGTTGATCACTTGATGAACCTGGAACATTGCATTTCAAAGGAATTTGCCAATAAAGAATTCATGGTAAGGATGTTCTTGGACATCCATAAAGCCTATGACATGACATTCTGACACGGTATTCTGATGAAGCTTCACGGTTATGGTTTAAGAGATAATTTGCCCATTTTCACTAACAACTTTTTGTGTGACAGAACTTTTTCTGTCACCCTTCCCTGTAATGTAACATCGGACATTTTTGTCCAAGAGAACGGGGTGCCACAGGGAAGCGTGCTTAGTCCTATACTTTTTAACATCATGATCAATGATATTCTGTCATCAGTCCCCAGGAATCTTAAATACTCGTCGTATGCTGATGATTGTGCAATGTGGCATTCGTCACGTAATGCACAGTTTTCAGAAGGACGGATTCAAGCAGCGCTTGATTCTGTCCACCAATGGGCTTTACAGTGGGGCTTTAAGTTTTCCGTTCCTAAGTGTACCGGAGTAATTTTTAGTAAACGTAGAGTACCTCAAATTAACGTAACGTTAGATGGCCAACCGGTACCATTTCATAATTCTGTTAAATTTTTCGGAATTCATTTTGACCAAAGATTAAATTTTACACATGTTAATAATTTGCTTGTTCGTTGTGAAAAACCTTTAAATGTCCTTAAGTACCTATCAGGTACCTCATGGGGAGCCGACAGGAAATCTTTATTAATGATGTATAAGACCCTTATTCGTACAAAGCTAGACTATGGCTCACAGGTGTATGGATCGGCATCAGATACAACACTAGGGAGATTGGATGTGTACCAGAATAAATGTTTACGTGTGTGTTTGGGAGCTCTGAAATGTACACGTGTAGCTAGGATGGAGGTGGAGGCGAACATACCTCCTCTCCGACTTCGACGAGATCAACTCGCCCTTAACACCGCAATGTCCACCATTAGGAAGTCGGAGATCGGAAATGTGGCCAGTGCCTCCCTCCAACAACACCATTATCTCCACCACGGAAGACGGAGGCCACTGGCTGTACGCCTCCACCAGCTAGAACAACAACTACAAATAGACCTCGGGGACTGCGACCAGTTTATTATCAGCAAGATACCACCGTGGGAGACACCCAACTTCGGCGTCAACACATCGTGGTTACTATCATCGAAAGAAAAGGCGCCGGAGTTGGAGATACACCACCTGTTTGGTGGTATAGTCCGCAGTCACCTGGGGTCTCATCACGTGTACACTGACGGCTCCAAGTCAGATGAATGTGTGGGTACGAGTGTATGGTCGAGTGAAAGTGAACTTAGGTACAGATTGCCGATACATACATCTGGGTTTACAGCTGAACTTTTTGCTATAGACAAAGCAATAGACTATGCACTAAATTTTCGTCATAATTCAATAGTCATTTTCTCAGACTCAAAGTCAGCCCTTCAGGCAATTAACTCATGTCAAACTATTTCTAATGAAATCCAGGGTCGCATCATTAATAAGTTGCACTTATGCAACAAGTCCTTCACTCTGATCTGGGTGCCTGGGCATTGTCGTATCTATGGCAATGAACGGGCAGACTTACTTGCGAAATCGGCGGTAGAGCTCGAGGAGACTTGGGACGTCCCTCGTGATTTACAGTCGTGTCTATCCCTCGGAAAGAAATCAATTAATCTTCTGTGGCAAGGTCAGTGGACCAGACTTAACATCAACACCATCAAGCCTCAACTGGGTGATTGGGCCACTGCCAACCGGCCCAATCGATTAGAAGAACGAATCTTGGTAAGACTGAGAACAAACTGCACCAGAATAACTCATCTAGAACCATATATAGACAAACGCTTTCCACCGCATTGTAACACCTGCAATGTGGTGTTATCTATCAGTCATATCATCCTGCATTGTCGGCGATTTGTGTGGGAACGTGCTTCCCTCATAAGTTACTGTGATGCAGTAAAAGTCCCCTTCACACTCTCAGCTCTCTTAGGTGATGGGGATGGTGGTGTGACTGATAAATTGATGACTTTCTTGAGGGAGACCGAACTGATCAGAGTGATGTGACTTTATATGTCTTTTGTTGTTACCATTTTGTATATATTTTTTGCAATTATGAATGTTATAAATTATGTGTTGCATGTATTGTAAATTATGATATATTAGCTAGGTTTAGCGATAGTCTAAGATAGGATCAGCGATTTGTCTATCTAGGTTTAGCGATTGGCTGGAATAAGTATTAGTCTAGGTAGCTATTGGTTGAGTAGGTACAGTCACTCATAAAAGTAAAGACACCCCCAGGCAAGACACCTTTTAAGTGGTGTGATATCGGTTCTGGTAACTTTGTACAGCTGGTCACACTCCCGTGAGGCCCACCCAGAGTTGTCAATGTTGGCCGAGATAACCCCGAAACACTAGTTGTGAGCTCTGCTCGCTCGAACCATTCACTGGTGGGAGGGAGAAGTAAGGAGGGATTTGAGGAGGGTGGGGGGGGGTGCCTACCTATACAAGAGAGGTGAGAAATTATTCTTGGGGAGGTGAAAAATGTGTGGAAGCCCAGTTATCAATTATTTATATACCGACATTCGTGTCAATCATTAACATCATTAAATGTAAGATTAAGTTTTTAATATTATGATGTAACACAAAAACAACTGAGGTAATATTATTGTATACGGTATTTTTTCGTATAATATTCAATGGTTATCATCAAGCACTAAACGCTGAAAAATACTTGCACAATAACTGAATAAGAATCATGAACCAGAATGCTCTTTATTAAATGAAGCAAATGTGAATACCTTTATATTACATGTGTCATGTGTTGATACCACTAACACACACTTCCATTTCCCCCGTATCTACCTAACAGTTTATAATCGTGTCAAATGTCAAGGCTCTCATTATCCCTCACGTGATAGCAACCTTGTAATATTCTGAATACTTTTAATAATAGCCTGTTGTATTGAAATATTGGAATTTGACTATGAAACCCTTATTTTGTCATTTGTCTCTTGGTAGCAAAAATTATTATTTGGTCTGTATCTCTCTTCTCCGTGTGTATCTCTCTTTTCTGTGTGCATGTAATATACTTATATAATTATATAAGCCAGTACACACACTAATAACATAATAATGTTGGTGACAGAGGTTCTATTGGTTTTATCTGTCATGAGTTGCGAGAGAACTATATTCATAATTATTTAAACATTGTAATAGTTCCATCAAGTAATACATGGGATGCACAGTTGAGGTTTCATCGGACATGTTAATAAAGAAGCTGGCAACTATTTTCAACATTTCTTAAAATTAAACTTTATTGAAGGCGTGTTAAGGTCTGAAATCCTGTGTTTCCCATCATACAACACCTTCCCAATACTCACACCGTTGTATTTGATGCCGTATTGGTCATTACTGTCTTCTGCTACAAGGTTGATATTAGTGTGAATTTCCATATACACTCTACCAATACCCACACCGTTGTATTTGATGCCGTATTGGTCTTTACCGTCTTCTGCTACAAGGTTGATATTAGTGTGACATTCCATATACACTCTACCACTACTCATACCGTTGTATTTGATGCCGTATTGGTCTTTACTGTCTTCTGCTACAAGGTTGATATTAGTGTGAATTTCCATATGCACTCTACCAATACCCACACCGTTGTATTTGATGCCGAATTGGTCTTTACTGTTTTCTGTTACAAGATTGATATTAGTGTGAATTTCCATATACACCTTGTCTTGTGAACTGACTGACTGCACCACCTTACACATCTTCAAGTCATCAGGACTGCCAACATGTTGGAGAGGGAATATTTCCACACTCAGTCTACAATACCCTTACCAGTTTAGTGGTTTTCAACCAACTCATAATCCTCTTGGAGTATCAAAACTAATTTAGGCTAACGAGACTAGTCAACGTCAATCTCTAATTAATGCAAAAAAAAAAAAAAGAAAAAATACAGTTGACAAGCCTGTGGGTGCCAGACGCAATCTCCCTGGCCTCTGCTCACATGTATTATCTGCCAAAATAAAAAAAATTCGCTACCTAGAAACAGATGAAATACTGAGGGATTTATAGTAAATTATCAAACAGCACGTGTTCACTATATTCAATACAACGAGCTATTATTAAAAGTATTCAGAATATTACAAGGTTGCTATCACGTGAGGGATAATGAGAGCCTTGATATTTGACACGATTATAAACTGTTAGGTAGATACGGGGGAAATGGAAGTGTGTTAGTGGTATCAACACTTGACACATGTAATATAAAGGTATTCACAGTTGCTTCATTTAATAAATAGCATTCTGTTTCATGATTCTTATTCAGTTATTGTGTAAGTATTTTTCAGCGTTTAGTGCTTGATAATAACCATTAAATATTATACGAAAAAAGTATACAATAATGTTACCTCAGTTGTTTTTGTGTTACATCATAATATGAAAAAGTTAATCTTACCTTTAATGACGTTAATAATTGACACGAATATCGGTATATAAATAATTGATAACCGGGTGTATTTTCGTACTTTTATTAAAGCTTCCACTCATTTTTCACCTCCCCAAGAATAATTTCACACCTCTCTTGTATAGGCACCTCCCCCCCCCCCTCTACCCTCCTCAAATCCCTCCTTACTTCTCCCTCCCACCAGTGAATGGTTCGAGCGAGCAGAGCTCACAACTAGTGTTTCGGGGTTATCTCGGCCAACATTGACAACGCTGGGTGGGCCTCACGGGAGTGTGAACGTCAGAGGTGGTGTGGTGTGGGTTGTGTTTGGAGGAAGGTTGGTTTGCTCGAAACATTATCCACACTCATGCTTCGTCTCATCTACCATTAGTTACAAATGTGTCGAGCAAATCAACTTCATCTCTCAAGCGCCATCACTGACGTCACGTACACTGTTGCCAGAAGCGATATCACAAGTATAAGAAGATGACTGGCCTGTGGGGGTCTTAATTTTTATGAGTGACTGTACATAGATTAGTTTATTAGCTAGGATGTAAAATTAAGAAATATTATATTTGTATAAAGTTACAAAAAAATAACATAACAAATAGTATATAAGTTTAGTTTTAAGTTTAAATATAATGGTAATAATAAGAACAATAATAATAATAAATGCATAAAATAATATGCAAAAAGTTTAAAATTAAAATAAATAAAAATAATCATTAAAACAAAAAACAAAAAAAATTAAAGGCCTTAATGACCAACACCAAGGTCGATAGGCCAGGAAAAAAAAAAAAGCCCTGGGTCACTCTACAGCTAGCTGCTCACCTGGATTCACCTCTCCTCTCCTGCCGCCGACCTTGCCTACTCCAGCTGCCGCTCTCACCTGCTCCAGACATCAAGCTTCGTCCTGCAGCTGCTCCACTCTACTCGGCCACGGCAAGCAAGACTCTCTCTCTACAAGGTGCTTACCTACCTACATCTACGACCCTCGCTTACCTTGCTAACTGAGTCCAGGAACAACAAGTGTACTTACCAAACCTTGTAAGCTATCCACAATAAATTGTTACCGTGTACAAACGAGTCTGTTCACCCCTGCTAGTAACACATACCCTGTTGTTACAATTGGTGACCCCGGTATTCAGCTCGCTGACAC
This sequence comes from Petrolisthes cinctipes, assembly GCA_033782935.1. Lineage (NCBI taxonomy): Eukaryota > Metazoa > Arthropoda > Malacostraca > Decapoda > Porcellanidae > Petrolisthes > Petrolisthes cinctipes. The sequence continues at coordinate 5,492,662 of JAWQEG010000286.1, forward strand.
AAGCTACAACCACTCCACACTACATCTACAAGCTACAACTACTCCATGCTACGTCCACAAGTTACAACCACTCCACACAACATCTACAAGCTACAACCACTCCACACTACATCTACAAGCTACAACTACTCCATGCTACGTCCACATGCTACAACCACTCCACACTACATCTACAAGCTACAACTACTCCTTGGTACGTCCACATGCTACAACTACTCCACACTACATCTACAAGCTACAACTACTCCATGCTACGTCCACATGCTACAACTACTCCACGCTACATCTACAAGCCACCACAACCCTACTCTACTAGTACGTGCTACAACTACTCCACGCCACTACCTACAATCTACGATCGACGGCTACAACCCACCACTATTTCTACAATGTTCCACACCACCGCCGACGCCACTGCTAAAGTATTTTCCTTACAAACACGTAGTACACAGTGCAACCCCCCCCCCCTTATTTTGTGTGTCTACTTGCCCTCCATTCCCACGTGTTATTCCCAGTGTTAACATTACTTGCCCTGCATTCCCACGTGTTATTCCCACCCCCACCCAGTGTTAACGTTACTTGCCCTCCAGTTTCTCGCCCTTACCACCCCTTGTTCGTTTTCCCTCACCCCCGACCACGTGTGACCCCCTTACTCCTAGTTTCTTTGTTTTCTCCTCCCGTACCCACTACACTCCTTCCTTACCCACACCCCCACCTACCTTAATTATATTTACCCCTACCCTTGGGTTCCTCGTAATATCCCCCGTCTCCTCTTCGTGTCCTTACACCTTGTTCCCGTGTCCCTGGCATCCCTGTTCTCCCTCTTGTCTCTCACCTCCTCCCTTTCCCATACTCCGTTGTTTCTCTCTCCCCCTACATTCAGACCGGTGGTGGCTGGCAGTGAAGCCGGCGCAGTGAGTTGTCGAGGTGCAGGGGGCATGGTCTGCTGCTGCAGATCGGGAGTCTGGTGATGCCCCTGAGACGATCTCTGAAGGTGCTGGCAGGACTCCTGGAGAAGCTAATGGGACTGCCGACCGGGGATTTGCCGGTGTCATGGATGGAGCTAGTGTCAGCGGAGCTAGAGTCCGAACCCCGGCCTCAGCAAGCAATAAATCTGTACCTGCAGGTGGTGTTGTTCAGTGGCAAACTAGGAAACGGAAGTGAAGGTAAAAGGGTACAGACTGTAATGTAATCTGCGGTCTGTTCATCATGGAGAAAGAGGACATTACACTTAGTGGTGTTTTACCATTCTCCACGGTACATACGGAAGAGTTAGATGCACTATTATTCGATTTACCCATTTTAGTAGACAATTTTAGAAATAGAGAGTTTGACCCTCATAATTACCTGGATGAACTAGATTATAACCTAGACATTAATTTATTCTATTCTCAATACCGAAACCTGAATATCCCAAAGACTGAATATATCTTTCCCAATGATTTACCAATACTTAATAAAGATGACCTTACCATTGTAAGCTTAAACATAAGGCCTATCCCTAAAAACTTTCAGTTTTTCAGACACTTTTCTGTCAAATAACTGTATTAAACTAACAGTTCTTGGTTTCACAGAAACTAGGCTAGAGGTCCACTTCTCTCAACTATATCAACTTGTAGGTTACAATATGTACACCAATTCGAGAAACACACAAGGTGGCGGGGTCTCATTATACATCTCCACTAATATCGACTCCACAGAGCAAAGTGAGTTTACACTTTCAAATTCTTTTATGGAAAGTATATGAGTAGAACTAACGTTATAAAGAAGGAAGTCATTACTTATGCTAATATATAGACCTCCAAATGGCAACATTATTACCTTTCTTGATCAATTAATGTGCTTACTCTCACTCGCCCATGAAAAGAGGTATGATATATACATTCTGAGGCACTTAAATATCGACCTACTGAAGTCCCAGGATAAATATGTATCAGAATTTATAAACTTAATGTATTCATTTGCTCTTTTCCCACTAATAACTAGGCCCACTAGAATAACTGATTCATCAGCAACCATTATAGATCATTTATGGACAACCCAGGCTGAATCTAACACTAGTAACTACACAATTGATTTTGATTTTACTGATCATTTTCCTATTATGTCACAATTTAAAGGTGAGAAAGTAAAGAGCAATACACGTTCATATATCCACAAGAGATGTATCACTCCTCTGGCCTTGGATAACTTTAAAAGTGATATTCAACAAATAGATTGGAGCAGTGTATACACTTCAACATGTCCTAATGTTTTTTGTGTCTTCGTTTTCATTCCCATTTTTACCATTATTGTTTTTTTTTTTTTTTGTAATATGTACATTTTCAGCTTACCAGCTGCTACTATTTAATAAACCGATTATTATTATTATTATTATTTAATGTAGCATATGATATATTTTATAAGAAATTCAGCACACTGTATGATAAGAATATTCTGGTGAAAAAAATATATACAAACCCAAAAAATGATATAAGTCCATACATAACACCCGCCCTAAGAAAAAGTATAAGAGAGACACATAGATTAGAGAAATTAGCGAAGAAATGGCCTATCACTTATGGTAACATATTCCGTCATTACCGTAATGAATTAATACCCATCTTATTAAGGGCTGCAAAAAATTATTATTATAAAGACAAAATTACAACGAACCAAGGTAATACTAAGGCCCAGTGGAAAATTATCAACTCGTTACTAGGTAGGACAGGTATGGCAACTAAATCTAGTATAATTAAACTCAAGCCAGAAAACATTAACGTTCCAATGGCATTTAATTATCACTTTTTAAGATGGAGTAGAGAGCCTAATGGTACAGTCAGTAATTATCACAAGAAATACCTAAATAATCCACCTAATTTCTCTCTCTACTTAGCCCCTACATGTAATCAGGAGGTGAAGAAATATCTTGATGAATTCTAATCAGCTGCAGTAGGCTACGATGATATATCACCATTAGCACTGAAACACACATCTGCCATAATAACAGAACCACTTACACACATAATCACTCTCTCCCTGAAAGCTGGAATATTTCCTGACCCACTAAAGAAGACTAAAGTGATTCCAGTGTTCAAATCGGGTAGCAGAACCGAAATTAACAACTATCGCCCCATATCAAATCTTCCTGCTTTTAACAAAGTATTTGAAAAAGTAATTGCCATACGTCTTACTAAATACTTGGAAGACAAAACTTTTTTAACCGACTCCCAACATGGATTCCGAGCAAACCACTCAACTGAAACTGCAATTCTAAATTTTATTTCTAATGTTCACAGATTTTTAGAAGATTTATACCATGTAGTTGGAATCTCTCTAAAACATTTGACACACTAGACCATAGATTTTTACTGGATAAGCTAGAAAATTATGGTATTAGAGATGTCCCATTAAAATATTTAAGAGTTATTTAACGAACAGAGAACAGTCTGTATATTGTAACATGTCTCACTCTTCTTTTACAGTCTCGCTCCAGAACAGGTGGAGTGTGGACGTACTCGTGGCGCTCTGCTTCCATTCTCGTTTGTGTTGTTGTTTTGTGTTGTTTTGTAGTTCTTGTTTGTGTTTTTTGTGTTGTTTGTGAGTTCTTGTTTGTGTGTTGCTGTTTCTGTGGTGTTGCTGGTGTTGTTTGTCTGTTGTGGTTCTGTGTATAGTTTTGTTGTGATTGTCTGTGTGTGTGTCCCTGGCTGATTGAGTGTTTAGTTGTTTGTGTTGTTGTTTCCTTTCCATCTAGGCCTTGCCTGGCCTGATGGAGAGTGCGGATTCCTGCTTGGAGGCCGACTTGGCAATGTCGGAGGAAGACGAGTCTCCAATTGAGGATCACTGGCCTGAACTGCCTTCTCGCAACCCTCCCCCCCTCTCCTCGGTCACTCCGCAGCTCAGGTTGCAGCCGTCCACCTCCTCAACCTCTACCAAGCGACCTGTTGATGCCTCGTCCGACTCCTCGCAGGATTCCGATGGTGTGGACTGTTTACCTCCAGCTGCCAAGACTGCCAAGGGTGCTTCAGCTGTGCACGACGTACCTTCTCTGCCTCACCCTGGTGTTTCTTCTTTGTATACCAACTCCTTGCCCTCGTCCAACCTTCCTGCTTTTGCCCCGAGAGATGCCTATGTCAAACTCTCCTTCTCTGGAAACCCATCTACAGACACAAAGCTGCGTTGGTTGTCTGATGTCAACAGGGCCTTCCAGTTGCAGCGTGAACTGGCTGAAGTCAAGATGGCTGCTGTCACCTCCCGGTTTGTCTACATCTCTAGGAAGCGTCAGGACATCATTGATAGAGTGAAGGCTGGTGAATTTTTATCTTTGCCTCTCATTCTTGAAGACTCACCTGAGAGGCCTCGTAAGTTCCCCAGCTACATCCTCACCCGTTTTCCTATTGATGTTGACCCGAAACTTGCCAAAGGATACCCTGGTGTGTACTTTGCCCGTCGTTTTTTCCAAGATGGTTCACCCATTAGCCGTATTGTTGTTGTCTGGAGTCAACCCGATCCACCTCCAAATGAGATTTCCTTTGATTTCCTCCCTTGTCTTCCACCGTGTGAGGTGAGGAAACTTCATAATGACCAGCCTTGGTGCTACAGGTGCTGGGGAGTTGGGCATATCTCCCGGTACTGTTCTGCCAGGCCGAAGTGTGCATGGTGTGCAGCCGACCATGATTCCAAGACGTGTCCTGTCAGGGGTGAACCATCACGTCCTGCTGCCTCCACCTCTGAGCCTTCACCTCCTGAAGATACGTCTCGATGGAAGTGTCCACGATGCCTTCAGCCAGGGGTTAACGTGTGGCATGGATGTACTCGACGTAAGGTCCAGGCTCGTGTCTCTACTATTGCTCCGCCTCCACCACCACCACCACCACCACCACCACCTCCCCAGTCTGCTCCTCCTACCAACCCTGCCTCACCTCCAGACCTGGCCCTCCGCAAGTCTGTTGCTACCCTCATGGCACGATGTACGGCTCTTGAAAACCGCTTTTCTGCCCTTGAAGCCAGGATTGATGGGCTGGTTGCCGCTCAGGCTGCCAATGACTCCAAACTCTCCACCTTGGTCGAGGCTCAGCAGGCCATCATCTCAACTGTCACTACCCTTACCGAAAAGATGGATACTGTTGCATCTCGCCTTGAAAAGCTTTTCGAGTCAGTCCCTTCTCCTGGTCCATCTTCTTCTCCAGGTCGCTCATCTGCCCCCACTCACCGGACTTCTACCTCCAAATACAGAGTTCGCTAGTGATTGCCGGCTGGATGTCATCTCCTGGAATGTATGTGGTATCACCAGTTATGCTAAGCTCACTCAACTCAAGGCCTATGTTTTTCGTCATCATCCCAGTGTTATTTTTCTCCAGGAAGCATTTCCAGGACGGCCGCTCGCTCTTGGGCAAGCTCCTCCCCTCTCAGGTTATGTGCCATATGTTCATCTGGTAAGGAATGGTCTCCTGACTTACATACATAGCTCCTTGCCACATCGCCTTCTCCGTACCTCCACTGATCCTGACATGACCTTTCAGCTATTTGAGGTTCTACCTGGGAATGGAGTACTCCAACTATGTAATGTCTATTCTGCCCCAGCTAGACTCACTCTTGAGGCTCTTCCTTCTCCAACAGTGCGTGGTATGGTGTATATGGGAGATTTTAATGCTCGGCATTCTGATTTGGGTGATGGTACTGGCTCTATTAATCGTAATGGTGTTCGTCTCCTTTCATACATCCGCAAGCATCATCTGACACACTGGGACACTGGTGGTGCCACTCATTGCCGGGGAGGTACTCTGGATTACATCCTCTCGTCTGGCCTGATAGCATCTCAGGTCCAGTGCTTCTCCGTGCCAGACTTATTCTCTGATCACATTGCTCTTCGGTTTCATTATTCTCTAACTGCTGGGTCAGGTGCTTCAGCCACTCGTTTGCGTATTGCTGTGCCCCCTAAATATTGCCCAACTTACATCTTATTTATGGCCCATGTATTCCCTACATTTGACATATCATCAGCTGAACAGTTGTACTCTGATCTTGTATCTGCTACTCATGACTTTTATAGGCTATACGTCTCCCGGCCACACCTCCAGCATCGCCATACTGCCCACTCCTGGACGCTGGATGCACGTATACAGGAGGCAAAGGAGGAGGCTGAACGTGATGGCCTATTGTTTCAAGCCAACCCAACCCCTGACCTACTCCATCGTTACCAGATGTCTAGGGACGCTTTAGTTGCCCTGCAGGATTGTGCTCACACTGAGTCTTGGCAGCGGTTCACGGACAGCATCAACCAGCAAACAAGTGTGGCTTCTATGTGGCACCTCATCCGTCGGGTTGTTAAAAAGACACCGGCCACTGCTCGTCATCACACTCCTGCCGATTATGCCAAACAACTTGTCGATGCCTGGTCAGAACAATCTACCCCAGCCAGTCTACCCATCCACATACAAGATGCACTCGCTTCCCGTGCTGCTGTCCATCGGCTACGTCTAATGTCTGCTCTGTTACAAGATGATGACGATGATGCAGAGGAGATAGCTGAGGAGGAGTTGCGCCGTGCTCTCATTCGGGGTAGAGCTTCTTCCCCTGGTGATGATGGTATTACTTATGCTGTGCTGCGCCTACTTCAACAAGTTCCTGGGAACCCTCTACTTCGACTGTACAATCTTTGTCTTCGTGACGGTTGTGTACCACGAGCCTGGACCAGCAGCACAATAATACCCATCCCTAAGCCCGGCACTGCGAAGTTCAGGCCTATTTCCCTTACTTCCTGTTTCTGTAAGGTTATGGAGAGAATCTTACTCAATCGTCTCATGTACAGACTGCAGGATCGCCTCTCTCCATGGCTGTTTGGTTTCCTTCCCCAGCGGAGCACACATCACTGCCTAGTCGACCTGTACTCTCGCCTTTCCAGGGACAGTGTGGTGGCCTTCATTGACCTTCGAAGTGCCTTCGATGTTGCTAATAGAGACGTCATTTTGGATCAACTGGTTGACTTTGGGATAAAGGGTAATCTACTACGGTGGATTCGGGGCTACCTGAGTAACAGGACCTCCCGTGTGTTTTTCAGTGGTGCACTCAGTCCTTTGCGCAGTTTTCATCTTGGTACGCCTCAAGGTGGTGTTCTCAGCCCATTGTTATTTAATATTCTGATGCATCGGTTGCTCACTTCTCTCCCTGATATTCCTGGAACTACAATTACGTGCTATGCTGATGATATCTGTGTTCATTCTACCTCACCAAGGGATCTCCAGCGGTTTCTTGACTCCTTCTCTGTGGCCTCCTCTCACTGTGGCATTATTGTCTCCCCAGATAAGAGCAGAATATTCACCTGCCGCCTTCCTCAAGCTCAGCCAGTGTTCACCATTGGAGGGACTGTCATTCCCATGTGTTCCCAGTACTGCTACCTGGGTGCGCCAGTCAATATTTGGCCGATTGTCCCTGCCAGACCTCAAGACCATCCCATTGTCCAGGACTTATTGGGTCGTCTCCAGCGCCGACTTACACCACTTCAATGGCTATCTAACAACTCCTCGGGCATCTCCATCCCAGTAGCCAGGACCATCTATATTGCTTTTATCCGTTCAGTTGTTGATTACCTTTCCCCTGCTCTGATTCAACTTCCTAGGGCTACTCTGGAAACTTTAGAAAAATGTCAAAATAGAGCAATGAGAATTATTCTCGGCTGTCCAATGTCGACCAGGATAGTGAACATGCAGCGTGAGTTGCGTCTTCCCCCATTAGTGGAGAGAATTTATTCTAATGTTACTTGCTTCACTGTCAAGTGCCTCCATTTCCCACATCTTTCACCCCATTACTCTCAGTTAGTCAGGACTTCTCTTAGACCAAACTACCCGGTCCCTCCCATACTGCCTGCTGGACGTACTCTTATAAGGTCTGTTTCCTCTGTGCTCCGTGGTCTTAATATAGATATAATGGTTGCAGACGTCCCCCCAGGGCCCCCTCCATGGATGCTACCTACACCTGATGTGAGCTTTACACCTACTTCCAAGTCGGAGCTGCCTTCTCTACAGCAGCAGTTGGCTCTGGAACACATAGAAACAGTGACTTCCTCCATCACAGATCCATACTGCCTCTACACTGATGGCTCATTGCAGGTGGATGGTGCAGCAGGTTGTGCTGTTTTCTCGCCTGACCTGGAGTCACCTCCAGGGGGCTGGGTTGGCCGTCGTCTCTGTAACCACTCTAGCTCAACATTGTGTGAACTGTATGCCATTCTGGATGCTGTTAGTGTTGTTTGTCAACGTGGAGTGAATGCTGCCATTTTTTGTGACTCCAAACCTGCCCTTCATTCCCTCTCTAGTGTTCAGCCCACACACTCTACTGTTATTCAGCAGATTTTATCGTTTTTGGCCTTATTGCGTCACCGTAACTTGACTGTCAAATTTTTATGGGTGCCATCCCATGTAGGTTTACGTCACAATGGTACAGTTGACAGACTCGCAAAGGAAGCCTGCCATCTGCCTCCTCGTGGTGCTGGACGTCCTCTCTCCCTGACATGTTACCTCTCTAAAGTCCGCTCCGCCGCTCTCCTCCCTGTACGGCGACGCAGGGATGCAGAGAGGCCCTTCAGCATCTCCATCACCCATTACGAGTCTGTCTGCCATCACAAATATTCCTACCGTCGTCGAGGCCTCATGGTTCGGAGGCACAATGTAGTCTCTGCTCGTTTGAGGCTTGGCTACCGGCCACCGTGGCAGGTTGCTGGGATGCAGGGTGAGCCTCCCTTCACTGAGTGTCGCTTGTGTCGAGCGCCTCGTGCTAACACTATAGAGCACTATTGCCTAGCCTGCCCCACTGTTCGACACTTGCTGCCCCAGGGCCTGCCACTTGATGTGGTTTGTCGACACCTGCTGAACCATCAGGTTCTGGAGGAACTTCTGGTGCGCCACCCTCGTTTTGGTGGATTTAAGTAGGTCATGATATAAATATTTGTCTGTATGCTTGTGCTTCATTCTGTTATGTTTTCGTGATGTGAGTGTGTGTGCGCATGTGTGTGTGCTTGTGTGTGTATGTGGTCATTGGGTTCTCGTGAGTCCCGCTTACCCTTGTGTACTGTTGTCTGCCTATTGACTGACGCTACGGCGCAATGAATTAAAAAAAAAAAAAAAAAAAAAAAAAAAAAAAACTCTTCTTTTAAAGGGAAGTCCAAGGGTGTACAGTACCACTAGGATCCGTTCTCGGACCAATCCTTTTCTTAGTATACATTTAATGACATTGTAAATGTTAGTAGTAAGTTCAAATATGTAATATATGCTGATGATACTTGAGCAGCGCCAAGTACAGTTGGCGGCAAAAGTCCTGTCGCTTCACCTGCTTCACCGAGGCACGTGATGTTCATAGACTCGAGATTATTAAGTGTAGAAAACGTGCGTATTTCTCGAGTCCATGAACACTGCGCGTCTCGGTGAAGCAGGTGAGGCGACAGGACTTTTGCCGCCGACTGCACCTCGATACATCTCCAAGCCACTTTGTTACCTTCTCGAACCTTCTAGGCTTCTACATCACGTGACGGCCGTGCGCAGGCGATCGCGCCGTCTTAAACAACAACTATGTCCTTCGCTACCACGGCAGGCGGGTTACAACTCCTACAAGGTGCTAGCTACTACTACTACGCAACTTCGTACCATACCAATAAATTGATACCGTCTAATATTGAGTCTGTTCACCCCGGGTAGTAACACAGGTGATTGCTTGTTGTTATAATTGGTGACCCCGGTATCAGTTCTTTTTACACCAACCACGCAGCCCCACACTCCATGCCCCGTGTTGCAAGCTGCCCCACTCTACAAGCTACGCCAAGCTGTATCTACGTTCCATGAGCTACGCCACTCTACCCCTTTAAACAACGCTACCCTACACTCTACGCCCACGTGTGTAAGTCGTCGATGCTGTGCCACCCACACCAAGCTTCTACTACCTTCCCAGCTGCCGACGACTCCTGCTATATCACCAAGGTATTTTACACAAACATTTTACACTGTTCCCTTCCTGTTTTTGCTTTTGTGCCATTTTCCCCAGTGTTCTCACCCCTCCAATTTTGTGCTTAACGTAACGCTCCGCATAGACCTCTTTTATTCCCGCTACGTTCACACTGTCCTACTCACTAACCCCTAACTTCCACCCCTATTCTCCACCTCGTCCTCCTCCTGCGTCCCTAGACCCCAATTTTCGTCCTCTCCATAGCGTTTCTTTTCTCCCACCCCGCCACTCTCGTCGTTTTCCCTTCATCGCCCTTACTATAAAAAAAAAAGTCAAACCAGAATATACTGAGCCCGAGGGTGGGGTCCGGATTAAGAGCGGCATTGCCAAATCATCACCAAAACAAACCCATATCGTTAAAATTTTAATGCATAAGCCAATTTGTAGTAGTTCTAAGTATTCGATATATAATACAATGTTAAAAAGAAGTATTTATAATGACGAGTTAGGTTCATTGTAAGTATATTGACAACAACTCTATACAACATGTGACATGCTATTTTGTACATGCTGCCACATCTCCTGTGACAAAGGGTTAATGGCGGGTCAAGGACACGTGTACTCATGTCAGTCACCTGGTCATTCTCGCACCAATCACTATGGACGACACATCTCCCAAGCGCGTCGGTGTTCTCCACAGCCAAGCCAAGGAAATTATTTACAATGTAAATAGATATTTCCTCCATGAGAAGGCCAATAGAGGACCCCTATTAGATCCCTCTCAGTCAGTTGCTCGTACAGCGAAGGCAACCCCATTAAATTTATCACATAGAATGTTGGATACCATGTGGGTATGTTTTGGTGGTGATTTGGCAAAGCCGCTCTTAATCCTCGACCCTACCCGAAGGCTCAGTATATTCTGGTTTGACTATACCTCCTTTCTCTACCCCACAATATTCCTCCCATCCTTTTGTGTCCCGTATTTTACCCCATAACGCCGCTTCTCGCCCGACATCACCCAGTAATTTATAACCTTTGTTCCCCAGTTATTTTTCCCCATCACCACGTTTTACCCCTGCCTCCCGTCCCTTTGTTCCCCGTATTTTATTCCTCGCCCGCCATTCCCCAGTCACTAATCCCCTTTGTTTCCCCCGTAATTCCGCCCTAACCCCACGTGTTCCTTTTCCCGCTCCTTATACCCCGTTTGTCCACCTCTGTCCCAGCTGCACCTCGTCCCCGTTTTCATCCCTATTCTTCCCCCTCGCCTCCTCATTCATGCTCCAGTCTTTTCCTTATTTTGTTCCCTTGTTCCTCGTGCCATCCCCTACCGTTCCCTCGTACACTTTGTCTTACCCCTGTTGCCCCCATCTCCTGCGCTTTTCCAACCTCCATCTTCCCCCCCTCGCACTCGTTTTCTTCCACAAGTGTGACCCTGACCACACCGCTTCTCTCGTACCCTATCCCCGTGGCAAGCCCTCTGTTAACACCTATCTTCTCCATTTTCTCTCGCCCTCCACGTGCTCCATACACACAGCCCATACACCTGCTCCCCAGTGTGCAAGACCTCCCTCATTCAACAGAAAATTAAGCGTTTGGTACCATGCGAGTACCGCCTCCACTCATACCACAACATCTTCCTCACTCTCTCACTTTCACTTTCACCCATTGTTATGGCTACTCTGACTGACACCACACACTTCTCATCAAACATGTCTCCTCCACATGCCTCTACCTCTCCTCCACACGCTACTCTCCAACCTCCTACTCTACATGTGCCCTACGCTCCTCCTTTCAACTACGATGTCCACGCCTGGATTCTCCACTTGGAGGCGGTATAGCGTGGCAAAACATACACACAGGACCAGATATACCAGGCCATCATTCGCGTCCTTCCACACGAGGTCTTCTCGTCATTGTCCCCACTCATCTCGTCCTTCAACCAGGCTACCCTCTATGACGAGTTGAAGGCCACCGTGATCTCCGCCCACGGCATGACGTCACAACAGTACCTAAAGGCGCTGGAGGACGTGCAGCTGGATGGGCGCCGCCCCTCAGAGTTGCTTCAGCACATGCAACAACTCAATGAAAAAGCTGCTACGCCCTTCAACAACGACGTTCTCAAGGGTAGATACTTCAGGCTGTTGCCTACCACTATCCAGCTGCACCTCCAGGCGCAACCGAACCTGCCCCTCCGGGAGTACCGCAACCTGACTGACTCCCTTATGGACACCTACGTGGCCGACACAACACACCACCATAACTATCGCAACTCCACCCACGCCTAGCGCCGTGTCTACTCCTCTACCTCCAGCTCTACAGCAATCTGTGCTACCACCACCTCCACCACCTCAACAACCACACCAACCCCAACACTGTGATCCCAACACCTCAACACCAACACATTCAACCTCAAGCTCAATACCAACACCTCCTTCCACCTTCCCACCAACATCTCACACCCACCCTTCAGATGCAACAGTCTCTGCCACCACTGCAACAACACTATCCAGACCTTACACTGAAACTGTACAACTCCTTAACCCAACATCTGCAAGCCCTCAACAACAAAATTGACACACTCCAGGCACCACAACCACATCACCAACACCAGTGGACCCTACCAGTTTTTAACTTCCTCATACGACGTATCAGACACCTTTAACAACACCACAACCACATCACCAACACCAGTGGGCCCCACCAGTCCGCCAACTTCCTCCTGCTATTCGTCAGACACCTTCAACCACACCACAACAGTGGCAGAACCCTAACCTATGTACATATCACCAGAGGTTCGGCCATGCTGCACGCAATTGCCACCCTCCATGCAATTGGGGTTCTTCTACCACCTGCCTTCCTGCCAGATCAACACAGGGAAACGAATATGGCAGTAGCAATACAACGCCCTCCACGCTACCACCCGCACAACGATAACCAACTCAGGGCCTCCCAGCAACATACATACGCACCAGCACCACCATCTTCATGCACCATCTACAAGCAACCATAACACGTCCGCAAACCTCGCCACAGCTCCACTACTACTGGCCCAACAACACTCCAGCAAGCCTGTACACACATCTCATCACACCGCTCGCACTCTCCTGTGGGCAAAGGACTTAGAGTCGGGGGACAACTTCCTCGTCGACTCTGGATCTGAGGTTAGTACTGTTCCACTGATAACCAAGGACAGAGCGTGCCAGGCTTCTACGGCATATGACCTTCTCGCTACCAATAAGTCACCCATCGCTACTTACAGCACGAGGAGTAGGGGCATAGTACGTAGTATGGCCATTCGTAGTAGCGGATGTACAGGCCCCCATCCTCGGTCTGAACTTCTTAACTGCACATGAGCTCCTGATCGACGCCAAAAGACAACGACTGATCCATCAACCATCAGGAACCATCATCCCCACCAAACACTACCGATACTCCACACCTACCATCACGCACGGAACACACACCAACTCTTATGAACACATATACACAAATTTCCTCACCTACTCTCCACTACCAACACACATCACACACATGACTCAGGTATCCGCCACACCATCACAACGACTGGCCCCCCGTCTTCGCCAAATCCCGGAGGATGTCCCCCCCCCCCGAGATATTAGAAGCAGCAAAAAGGGAGTTCCACGTTATGATCCAACAGGGAGTGGCAAGACCATCTGACAGCGTATGGACGTTGCTTCTTCACATGGTCCCCAATCAGCAGGAAGGTGAATGGAGGGCATGCAGTGACTACAGGGTGCTGAACGCTGCCACCATTCCCGACAGGTACTCAATACCGCACATCCTGGACTTCCACTCCAAGCTCCAAGGGCATGCGGTATTTTCAAAGATTGACCTTGTCCGAGCTTTCCACCAGATTCCTGTTGCCGAGGAAGACATCAAGAAGACGGCGATTACTACCCCATTCAGCTTGTTTGAGTTCCCATCCATGAACTTTGGATTACGCAACGCCGCCTAGACGTTCCAACGCCTGGATAAGGTGCTGCGTGGTCTGGACTACTCTGTCATTTACATAGACAATATCCTTGATGCCTCAGACAACCACTCTCAATACCGCCAGCACCTGAGGGGACTCTTCAGCCGTCTGCAGCAGCATGGCCTGAAGGTGCATCCCTCGAAGTGTGTCCTAGGGGCGGACCAATTGGACATCCTCAGCCACCGGGTGACACCCAATGGCATCACCCCACTACCGCAGGAGGTAGAGGCCATCAAAGAGTTAACACATCACTGCCTTATCCCCCACGCTGCCTCTTCGCTCGCTCCACTTCACGACCTGCTGAAGGGTCTCATAAGGACATCGCAGAAGCTAGTATGGTCTACAGCCGCCAAGGAGGCGTTCACCTCCATCAAGAGGAAACTGGCAGACACTACCCTCCTCGTCTACCCTATTCCACATGCTCCGACATCCATCTACACCGACACCTCCAATGATGCCATTGGGGTGGTCCTGCAGCAGGAAATGGACAGTGTACTGAAACCCATCGCTTTCTTCAGTAAGCGCCTGGAGCCACCACAGCACAAGCATAGAGCCTTTGATAGATGTTGTCAGACACTTCCGCCACTTCCTGGAGGGTAGGAGCTTCCACATCTGAACCGACCACAAGCCACTCACTACCGCAATGCAACAGCTGGGCACCAACTGGCCTCCGAGAGTGACACGACACCTGGCATTCATGTCAGAATTTACCACTGACATCCGCGACGTGTAGGGTGAGGATAATGCCGTTGCCAACGCCCTGTCAAGAGCGCCCCCTGCATTAGCTAATGTTTCTACTCTCCAACAGATGTCACTTTTGGACTTCCCAGCCATTGCAGCAGCCCAACAAACGGATGCCCACCTCAACGACCTCATCACGGGTCACACGGGACTCCAACTCGAGTACTTAGCCACCCCAGACGCTGTCACTATGCTCTGGTGTGACACTTCGTGTGGCACACCACGCCCATATATCCCTACGTAGTTCAGGGCCGATGTATTTAACCACTACCACTCCCCATACCACCCAGGTGTCGCAGGTATGCTCCGCCTCATCAGCCACCTTGCAGTCTGGCCTGGTATGAGGAAACAGATAAAGGAGTGGGTCACTTCCTGCATACTCAACCAAAGGGCGAAGATTGGACACCACACCCGACCGCTGCTGCATAAGTTCCCCGTACCCACCAGTAGGTTTCATACTGTACATGTGGACATCGTAGGACCTCTGCCACCTTCAAGCGGCTCATGTTATCTCCTCACCTGCATTCTTCCTCCCACGACACTCCACACTGCACCCATACATTTCTGTATAACACTTAGTGTATTTGTATATTTATATCTTTATGTATGTATATAGTGTATGTATTCTGTCTTCCCCTCTTTCCTAAAACTTTGTGGGGGAGGGGGGGTGTAATGTCCGATTATTTACTGACCCCAAAAAGCTTAACTGCTATGTTATAGGTGGGTCAATGACTCATAGTACTGTATTAATTTCTGCTGCCACCAGATGACCACTTTTTCTATGGATCCAGTCACCTTAGACCCTAAAATGACTGATCAAAGAAAACACATATGAGGTGAAATCCTTAGCTGCTAGATCCGGGGAAGAGAGGACGACACCAAGATGACCTCTGGACGTTTATTAAATCTTCCTTGACACAATTGGCTCAGGTACAGGGTTTCCCTGGGTAATTCTTGATACAATACTAGGACAATACTCCAATCTTGGTTCCCAACAAACTCTCTCCCATCCAGAAACCCTAAAAGTTGTACATTATGCTGATGAAATTGTATTTAACATAAAATATCACAAAAATAAAAGAAATAAACACATGGTAATCAATTAAATAATAAAATACATAGAAAATACTGTACAGTACTAGTAATACCACTCTCAGTACTGGTATTTCCTCAACTAATAGGAATCATTATAGATTTATATCCCGTTGTATATTACTCAAATAAATAAGAGCATTCTCAAAACAATAAATACAATTCATGGAAATCACCTACAAATATGCATATCGTCTCCTTAAACCTACACAAGTATTCCAGATTAGAAAAATAAAATTTATCATTCCTGAAAGATAAATTCACATAATATAAACTTCACTTAAACATCGAGTATTATATGTATATACTGTAACTGTTTTAATTCCATTACTCACAATTACCACAACCCTCTAATTATAATGACAACATATATTCTAATAAATGACATGATGATAAATCAATAACTTACCTCTCAATGAGGGGAAGATAGCACAAATTAATAATGACTTGGAGGGCCGATCCCTCACACACAACTTAGCGAGCCGGCGACATTTTCCAAGTGACACCAAGGCGAAAAGGAGAGAACTCCCTGCGCAAGGTTACACAACTTTTATGTTACATCCCACTCAAAGAAGCTACCTAGTTGACTGATCACCACTTACAAATCTATAATATTGAACAATGTTTCAACCCACAACACCACAACTCCAACTTGCTGTACCTAACTATACAAAGGCATCAATAGTAAGAACTAGTTTTTACATCTCGCTACCAAAACATTCAAGGTTTTCCCTCCAACACAGTGGCGCATCATTTAAACTCAAAGGAACCAGCTTCGTTTTCCCCTACATATCATGCATATTGTACAGTCACGAGCATAAGTTTCTTTACCCCCATGGCGAGAATGAGGTCGAAGTTGTGGTTGGAGACGGGCCAGGCAAACGAACATTGGGAGTCAGTATCTCATGACAGCGTAAAATTTGTTGTATTCAAGTGAACACCTACCGTGACATGAATCATCATCCGAACATTATGAACTGGTCCATTTTTGTTCGTCTAGTCCATATCCAACCCCGACTTCGACCTAACTCTCGCCAGGGGGGTAAAGAAGCTTATGCTCGTGACTGTACTTAAGTATTGTTATGGGGAAAAATTCTTAGTATTAAATGAATAATAAGCAATCCTATCATTACAGGGGTACTGTAGCAGCACCAAGTACCTCGACGCATCTCCAAAAGCCACTTTGTTACTTTTCGAACCATCTACATTACGTGACGGCGGCGCGCAAGCGCTCGCGCCGCCTTAAAGGAGGACGGAGCGGCGCCACTTGGCCACTCTAGCTCTCGCTTTACTACAGCACACACCTGCTCTGCCGTGTTCACCTGGACGCCAAGCCCCCTGCCGCACCCTGCTCCTCTCTATGTGCTCACACCTAGCCACACGTGTGTCCACCAAACCTCTACAACACTCCTGCAACAACTACGTCCCACTCTCTACGCTACCATGGCAGGCGGGTTACAACTCCTACAAGGTGCTAGCTACTACTACTACGCAACTCTGTACCATACCAATAAATTGATACCGTGTAATAATGAGTCTGTTCACCCCGGGTAGTAACACAGGTGATTGTTTGTTGTTATAATACAAGCCCACTGTTGGGAGATGAAAATATAGATACTCTTCATGCTAATCTAAATTCAGAATTAGTACTAGTGAACAACTGGATTAAAATTAATAAATTAATCCTAAACATCTCAAAAACAAAATTCATATTTTTCCAAAACCGATCACTTAGACATGAATTAAATCCATTGCAATTAGAACACGAAACAATACAACAGGTTACTGACATAATATTTTTAGGTATAATAGTTGACAAAAATCTTAACTAGAACAGCCACATAAAAGAAATATGTATGAAACTCTCAAAAGTATGTGGTGTTCTTTTTAAAATTCGCCATAATCTCCCAACAGAGGGTTTGATCAGCCTGTACTACACTTTATACTACCCATACTTTATTTATTGTGTAGCAATATGGGCATGTACTTGGCCTTCCTTTCTTGATCCAATAATTAACGTACAGAAATAAATACTGAGATGTATATTTGGTCTTCATAAATTTGACTCCACAGCACTAATATTCACATAAAAAAATTCTAAGTTTTGAGGCCATTCATAAATATTTTACTGTATTATTTATTTTTAGAATGATTAAGAGTTCTACTGGAAATACTATATTTAGATATGTGGATAACAATAGAGTAACAAGGAGTAATACTGTTGACTTATGCTGCCCACATTTTAGAACTTATCTTTATAAAAATAGTCGGCTATAATGTGTTATGGTCCTAAGCTATTTAATAGCTTACCCTTAGTTCTGCTCGAGTCGAGTAGCGTGTCTGTTTTCAAATTAAAAATTATGTAACTGCCAACCAAATATTGTCTAATCCATGTTTGTAGCACTCGGGTCACTTGAGTTGTATTTCATTTGTAGGAATTATGAAAGTATAAAATAGATCTACATAAAATTTTACAAGAATTAACAAATAAGCAACCACTAATATCTCTACTTAAAAACCTGGAGAACTCAACATTAGTCCCTGTTACATAATCACTGAACTCGGGTATATTATACCCAATTTTGGGGGAGAAAAAATAGTAAAAATACAAATTTATCAATCCTATCATGCACACACTAAATGTAAGGCATAGAAATGCTAATTAAACTATTAAAAACCCTTACCTACTTTAAGAAAGGTATATTATAAAAATGCAAAAATAAACAGTAAAAAAGTTAATCATTTTCAATACTAAAAATTTCACCAAAAAAAAACCTTCCATAGAATTTGCCCAAATTTTCACACATGTCTCCAAGGATGTCAGGCTCTCCTCCTAAGGAGGGACCTTTTTTACTATCATTATTACACAGTTTTTTTTACTATCATTATCACTGAACTAGGGTAAACTGTACCCAAACATGGGTCTGGCGGGAAATCTAGGCAGAGGAGTGGAGCGACGGGGCCTATCTCTATGAGCGAGTTTGCTAAACTGAAGCTACACACAGTCCCAGCTCTCTGCCTTGGGTGGAAGGGTGAGCAATGTGTGTGACGTCACTAGCGTCGGGTAATTTATACCCATGTATAGTGCTGCAGGGTTTTAATTAAATTTAAATTAAATTAATCAATTAAATAATATCTGTCAGGGAGCCTTAGCTCGACAGATCATTGCTGTTGTAACGTCAGGAGGTCGTTACTACCCAAGGGTGTATAGTAGACTACAGTACTGGGCACGGATTTATTAACAGAGTATAACAGGGAGAATGTGGAGTTGACCCAAGCACAGGTAATGGTGACTTAGTTGCCTAGCTCGCCAGGGATGCCTAGATGTTGCTTGGAGAATGCTTGTAGCGTTGCTTGGAGAATGCTTGTGGTGTTGCTTGGAGAATGCTTGGAGAGAGCTTGTAGTGTTGCTTGGAGAGGTTGACTCTGGCGTAGTAGCGTAGTAGACAATGGGGCTGGCGGAGCGGAAGAGAGGCAGGTCTGCCTGGTGTGAGAGCTCCCTAGTAAGTGACGCTGTAGGTCCTGCTGAGGAGCGGGAAGGCTAGACAGACTACTGCCCACACTACACACCCCACCACAGGGCCAACTAAGACCACAGCCATCCATCCACAGCATACGCCTCCTTCTACTGAACACAGCACCTCTGCAAACCTCTCACAGAAGCCCCCACCGGCCATACCATTCCTGCAACACATGACCACCTCTCCACGAACCACCCACCAGAATGCCAACACCCTCCTGTGGGTGAAGATCTAGGGTCAGGAGAACACTTACTTGTGGACTCTGGATCAGAGGTGAGCATAGTGCCACCCCACGCCAAAGACAGGCACAGCCAGGCCTCGACAGCTTACGACCTGCTGGCAGCCAATAGGTCGCTTATCACCACCTTCGGAACAAGGAGCAGGGGTATCACCCTCCTACAACAGGAGTGGTTTGTGTGGCCCTTCGTCGTGGCAGACGTGCAATACCCCATCCTGAGGTTAGACTCCCTTTCAGTGCACTACCTAATCATCGACCCCAAGAGACGCTGCCTGATCCACCAACTGTCAGGAACCACCATCCTGACGAAACACTGCAGCCAGACTACACCCATCATCACAGGCATCCTTCCAGCCAGCCCATACGATGCCTTACTACAAGAGTTCCCAGTGCTGCTTTCCACCACCACCACGGAACACAAACATGATCCCGACATATGTCACACCATCACCACCACCGGACCTCCCTGTTTCGGCAAGCCCTGGAAGATGCCCCCCAAGCGCCTGATGTCAGCGAAACGGGAATTCGATATAATGCTCCAACAGGAGATAACTAGACCATCGGACAGTGTATGGGCATCGCCACTACATATGATGCCTAAGCAACAGGAAGGAGAATGGAGGGCATGCAGCGACTACAGAGCGCTGAACACTGCCACCACACCTGACAGGTATCCAATACCGCACGTCTTGGACTTTCACTCCGAGCTCCAGGGATGTGTAGTATTCTCCAAGATAGACCTGGTGCGGGCATTCCATCAAATCCCTGTTGCTGAGGAGGATATCAAGAAAACGGCTATCACCACACCCTTCGGCCTACTGAGTTCCCATCCATGAATTTTGGCCTATGAAACACCGCCCAGACCTTCCAACGGTTCATGGACAAGGTACTGAGGGGGCTCGACTGGGTGGTGGTGTACATCAACGACATCCTTGTGGCATCCGACTCACACACACAGCATCAACTACACCTGAGGGAATTGTTCTACAGACTTCAGCAGCACTGGTTAAAGGTTTACCCCTCCAAGTGCATCCTGGCAGCTGACAGCCTCGATTTACTCAGACACTGGGACACTCTTGATGGTATCACTCCCCTCCCACAAAAGGTAGAGGCCATCAAGGTGTTCCCACTACCTACCACCGCCAGGAAACTGAGGAAATTCCTGGGGGTGGTCAATTACTACCACTGTTTCATCACCCATGCCGCTGCTGCAATTGCACCACTCTACGACCTCCTAAAAGGGCTGAAGAAGACTTCACAGAAGTTGGTATCGTCCGCGACGGCTGAGAAAGCTTTCAACAGCATCAAGGAGAAACTGGCAAACACTACCCTCCTTGCCAAGCCAATTCCACACGCACAGACATCAATCTACAAAGACGCCTCCAACCACGCCATCGGAGCAGTCTTCCAGCAGGAGGTGGATGGAATCTTAAAACCTATCGCGTTTTTCAGCAAGCGACTTGAACCACCACAGCGGAAATACAATGCCTTCGACAGAGAGCTGGTGGCCATGCATGATGCTGTCAAGCACTTCTGCCACTTCTTAGAAGGTAGGAGCTTCCATATCCGCACCGACCACAAACCCTTGACGACTGGTCGCCAAGGGTGACACGTCACCTGGCATTCATATCTGAGTTCACCACCGACGTCCGTCACGTCAAAGGTGAGGACAACGCTAATGCCGATGCCCTAACCTGCTCACTCCCGCCTCAACTCAACATCTCCACAATCCAGCAGATTACTCTATTCAACTACCCGGTCATCGCTGCAGCTCAGGATACCGACTCACACCTTCAGGACCTCCTCATAGGCAAGATTGGACTCCACCTGGAATATTTAACCGCTCCAGATGCGGTTACCAAGTTTTGGTGTGACACATCATGTGGGATGCCACACCCCTATATCCCTACAGAGTTCAGGCTACAGGTATTCAGTCACTACCATTCTTTCAACCACCCGGGCGTCGCAGGTACCCTCCGCCTCATCAGCCACTGGGCAATCTGGCCAGGTATGAGGAAGCAAGTCAAGGAGTGGATCTCCTCATGCATCCCTTGCCAATGTGTGAAGATAGGATGCCACACCCGACCCCCAGTCCATGAGTTCTCTGTCCCTACCAGCAGGTTCCACACCGTGCATGTCAACATCGTGGGACCCCTACCTCCTTCCCGCGGCTCACGCTACCTACTGACGTGCATCAACAGGACTACAAGCTGGTGCACTGCAACCCCGATGGACGACATCACCGCCGAAGGTACTGCCCGCAACTTCCTCAATAACTGAATTGCCAACTTCGGTCCCCCGGCTGTAATCGTCACAGACCAGGGCACCCAGCTTGAGTCAAAGGCATGGCAGGACATGCTCAACCTCCTAGGGATCCTCCGCCAGAGGACCACAGCTTACCACCCATGCAGTAACGGCATGGTAGAATGCCTGCACAGAAGACTAAAAGACACCTACCGGGCGCTGCAACCAAACCAATGGACGAATGCTCTCCCTCTCATCCTTCTTACCATCTGTGCAACTGTCAAGGAGGACCTACACCATTCCCCAGCCGAGTTAAGTGTTTGGCGAAGACCTCCGCCGGCCTCCGCTCGACACATCAAACCTATCCTTCCTGCCGGTGCTGAAGGACCTACACCTACTCGTCAACCAACGTCGAGGCCCGCCTACACACCCTCAGGACTCCGAACCACCACTAACCTATTCCTGCGCACGGATGCCCATCGCACACCACTGCAGGAACCCTAAACTGGACTTTACCCCATTATCTCCAGGACGGACTCGACAGTTACCATACAGGTAGCAGGTAAACCCTGGGAACGGGTTAAGCCAGCAAACACTAACACACACACTGATGCCAAGCCACCAGCACACCCACCAAAACTCACACACCCACACCCACAAACACATACCACTACACCCATCCTCACACCACCACACCCACACACAGCTACACACGCATCCGTGCATCCTTCCCCCAACATCCTCACCCCACTCTTACCAGCACCCACCACCACATCATACCACCGAACACCACTCCTACCCACACCACAACCACAGCCACAGCTCTACATCATCATGCACACACACACACACCCACCCTACCTCGTACACCGCTCCTACCCACACCCTCAACCTCATCTCACAAGTACATGCCACCTTCTACCTCACCACCACCTCACCCACCTACACCGAAACGTCCCGTCACACCTACCACCGACCCTATCTCACCACCACCTCAACCCCAACCTACTCCTCCCCCACCTTCACCCCCACCACATTCACCTTCCCCTACCCATACCACACCTGACCCTCCCTTTGACAACCCTACCTCCTACCCTACCCCACACCAACAACCTGTACCCCTATCCCCACCCATACCTATGCCACCAGTTCTTATTCCTACCACCATCGCTGATACCTTGACACCAGTAATCCCCCCAGTGTATCCACAGGCTGAACCACAGACCGCTCACCAGCCGACACCCACGCCCTACACCTCGACATGCCGACTCGACACCACCGACTCCAGCAACATCTGTCCCCCCCCCCCCCGCCCTGCTGGAGCCATCAGATGACGACGAGCTTGCCACAGTCCCAGAGGGTTACGTATACCGGTCGGCAGGACAATTCATCGATCAGCAAAATATCTCGCACACCTGTACAACGCAGACACACATCCACTCCACACGCCTGCAGATACACACACTCTCTACTACTAACACACACCCTTGCCTCCCCGACACACTACACACTCTATACGTGCACATATGTATAACACTCCGTTTTGTATATTGTATATTTTGTGTAAAATATTATTAATTCATGTCGTCATTGTGGGTACGCCCCGGATTATGAGGACGTACCCCCTTACTTATGTATGTTTCTGGGCCACTCTAGTCTTCTAATATTGGTACTGTAGCAGACGACAAGCACCTTGTGCTTCCCTCTGCGTACCTGCCCATGGCGGCCGCCATGACACCTGCGCACGCAGCCGACACACTGAGAGAAAAGGGCCGGAGCGCCTCGCCCTGGGTCACTCTACAGCTAGCTGGTCACCTCGACTCACCTCGCTTCTCCTGCCGCCGACCTCGCCAGCTCCAGCAGCCGCTCTCACCTGCTCCAGACACCACGCTTCCTCCTGCAGCTGCTCCACTCTACTCGGCCACGGCAAGCCAGACTCTCTCTCTACAACCGTCGCTTACCTTGCTGACTGAGTCCAGGAACAGCTATCCACAATAAATTGTTACCGTGTACAAGCAAGTCTGTTCACCCCTGTTAGTAACATGCTACCCTGTTGTTTCAGTACATTATTTCGTTATCAGCAATAGATTTTGCCTTTTTTTTCACTGATATGTGAATATTAATAAATATTTTTTTTCCTAGAACTACTAAAACAAAGTAACTACTGATTTACTCAATATGCAATAAAAAAAATACTTGGAATGCCTTTGCCACCACAACGTCCCTCCCACACCGCCTATTATTTTCCCACTTTATCACCTTGTTACTCAGAAAGCATGAGAGTGATAACCACTGCAGACATAATAATAATAATAATAATAATAATAAAATAGAAGCTTGATTGTTCAGAAAAGATAATGAAAGAATAAGGAAAATCTAAGAAAACTTATTGTTTGTAATTTGTCAAACAATAACTTATTATCCTGATGAACTTGGCAAAAAGAAACTAGCATCAGGCCTACAGGAGCTAATGTCGCTCATAGGAAAGTATATTAGTGGTATAAAGAGGTATGGCAAACAGAAAATAAAATATTGGCGGTGATTATGACAAGAGCAAAAGATACTGCAGTAAAGAAGTTATTGTAGTAATGGAAACAGTAAAATATAGTACATCTATTTTAGGACTATAAATAAAGACTTATTAAAATTATTTCTTAGAAGAAGAAGAATGAAAAAAAATAGCACTAGGCTAGTGATCTGCAGGCCCTATGGCAGAATAACAAAAAATTAATACAGGTATATACACTATTGAAGAAGCATTATAATTTGTTGTACAAATATCCATTACTTACATACACTAATAATGAAATAATTTTCACTGTTGCACAAATTACAATACTGTACATAATTTATGCAGTAATTATAATTTGTCCTTGTAACTCTCTCTGGGTGGGTAGGTGAATTAGGCCCGGGACACACGGGTGCTTTGTGGTGGCCATACAAGGACCACACACACTTGTCACATAGTAACGCCGCTGTAGTAGTGGACGTGAAGGTGAAGAAACCTCACAATGGTAGACATAAGATTTATTATCATTCAGTTTCGGCAACGACTGTCGTCCTCATCAGTGGTGAATAGTTAAAGGACGACTCGTGTCATCCTTGTGTGGCGACCACAAAGCCCCCGTGTGTCCCAGGCCTAATTGTTCAATAACACAAATTTTACAAGCATATTAATATACTGTACATCATATAAAAATGTCACACTGGTAAATAATAATAACAAAAGTTCCAATCATATATTTTATTGACTGGCACCACAACGAAATAAACAAAAGCCACGGGCGCCGGTCGGTTGTAAACAAAAACGACCTCACAGAATAACTGGATAGTAGGCTCCAAATAGCATGTATTTAGGCTACCACCTAATGTATCGTATCATACTCAAACAACTGTCCTGGCTGGGTTTTGTGTTTGGCGCCAAACCGTGTTGAGTTGCCAGTAAACACCAAGTAGCTAAACTTGTTATCCCCACTTTAAGCTATTTCTTTGAGTGAAAACATTTCATGATGTCGACGGCACTGTACCTAACGAGCTGATCATGCTGTCGGCGGCAGTGTAAGGGTTAACCATATATGTAATTAATGATAAATATAATAGGTACAATAAGTAATATGAATAAATCAGTTGCATTAATATATCAATCAAGAGTCTATAGTCTATAGTTATTCATCTCTGTGACATGCAGTCACCCAGAGTTCCCTTCCTGGTTTCCGAGCAGTATTTGTCTTATATTTTTCTGGTAGTGTGCTTCCCGAACGTTCACCGAAGAATTTAAGTAACTTCTTAGTTTGGTCACAGGGATGAAGTTTGATTCCTGATGTTTACTATAATTAATGTCTTCTTAATGAAGACTGATGATCTCTTCTTAAATTAATGCTTACTATAGTTAAGATTTACTCGTTGAAGAATTACGCTCGCTTCGAAATGTTTACAATATATACTGTTTCTTTGTTGAAGACTGATGTTAACCTTGTAGCGAAACCTTTACGCTTCCTCCATCTGACCTGTCCTCGAGGCACACCTTCTGCTTCACCTGTCCTACCTGAGCAGAGCGCGCAGCCAACCCTGGCTGGCCTGAGCGGCCGTCCCGTCACTACTCGCTCACTTGGCCACTAGCTCCGCACCCGGGAAGATTTCTCCCCCTTGCCCTGCCGTACCTTCAGCCACTACCTGCCTACACCAAGCTCACCACGTGTCCTCTACAGCAGCTACCTCTCTCACACACACACACACTACTACAGCAAGCGAACAACTCTGCTACAAGGTGCTTGCTACTACACAACCTCTGTATTTACCAAATAAATTGTTACCGTATATAATCAAGTTTGTTCACCCCGGGTAGTAACACAGGTGTTTTCTTGTTGTTATAATTGGTGACCCCGGAAAGCAGCTCGTTTACACAAGTGCAATTTCAACTCCACGCAAGCTACTCCACGCTATTCTACGGCCACGCAACTACTCCAATCCACGTCCACATATGCTACGCCACTCTACGTCCACGCACTACGAGCTACGCTACTCCACGGCCAGGCAAGCTTCTCCACTCCACGTCCAAGTAAGATACTTCACTCTACGTCCACGTGTTGTAAGCTACTCCACTATGCGACCACGACCACGACCTCGCCCACGACGACCACCTACGAGCTACACACGCTACAACTCCTCCACACGCCAGCTACGACCTTCACAGCGGCCTACGACTCTTCCAGCCACTCCGAAGGTATCGTTGACATACATTATACACACACTACCTCATTTTTTTCTTTGTTCTCCCGCCCCAGTGTTACCCTTACCCCCATATTTTAACGTACTCGCCCCATACAACCCCTTTCTCTTCGCCACGTCTTACACTATTCCTTACCAAATTCCCTTACCTCGCACCTGTTTCTCAACCTCGACCCCCTTCTGTACATCCTAGTACCTCATTCCTCCCCATTCTCGCTCCACTTACATTCTCTGTGTTCTTTACCCCAACACTGTATCCCCTCTCTCCCCCGACCTACTTCCCTTTCTCCAACCCACTGATTCCAACCCCCACGTGCTAACTTCTTCCCCCATCCGTTTGTTCCCTGTATTTCCCCATTAGTTTTTTCTCGCCCTCCTCTACCCATGTGTCCCATTCTTCAGCCCTATTTTCTCGCCCTCCACTTGGTAACCCCCCTATAATAAGTACCTTTTGTCCTACCCCTTCTCACCTCAACCTTCTACCCCACGATTCTCCCCAAGTGTCTCCCTTGCGTCCTTCTTCCCGCCGCATATTTCTTTCGTATTTTCCTGGTCCTTGTACCACTTTGTCTACTACCCTCGTCTCCCTCACACTCGCCCCGTTTTCATCACCCTTTCTCCCACGCTGCTCTTCAGTTTTCCCCTACCCCTCGTGTCATTCCTACCTCCGTCTCCCCCATCTCGACCCGTTTTCTTCCTCCTGTGTTCCTCACCTTACCGTTTTTTTTTTTTTTTCGTACCCCCTTTTTTTGTCTCATACCCTACCCTGTGGCCAACCTTTCTCTAACCCCTAGCTACGGTTGTTTCTTGCCCTCCACGTGCCCCCCTACACACAGCCCACACACCGTCCCCAGTGTCCTAGCCCTCCCCATCCTGCAGTGCATAATTACTTGGTTCCACGTGTCACACCGCCTCCACGCACACCACAACACTCTATCCTCGCCAACACTCTTCCTTTCACTTCGTTTCCATGGCTACCCCTACTGACTCTACACAAACTTCACCAGACATGTCTCTTCCTAATAACTCCACTGCTCCTACACACACTACCGCTCAACCTTCGACCTTAACGTTCCCTACGTTCCTTCCTTCAACTATGATATACATGCCTGGTTTTTACACATGGAGGCGGTATGGCGTGGCGAAACCTACACCGAGGAACAAAAATTCCAAGCAATAATTCGAGCCCGCCCTCACGAAGTCTTCTCGTCTATATCTCCACTTATCCATTCAATCAACCAGGATGCCCTATACGACGAGGTAAAGGCAGCCATTATGTCAGGTCACGGTGTGACCACCGAGCAGTATTTCAAGGCGCTGGAAGACATGCAGCTAGAAGGGCGCTGCCCTTCGGCCCTCCTCCGGCATATGCAATAGCTGAATGAGAAAGCTGCATCTCCCTTCACGGACACTGTGCTAAGGAGCAGACAACTGCACTTGCAGGCGCAGCCGGAACTGTCCATACGAGATTACTCCAAGCTGGCTGACTCACTAATGGACACCTAGGTCGACGGTTATGGGCACGTGGCCGACTCCTCTCAAGCGACACAGCACTCCGCCTAGAGTATTTAACCGCCCCAGACGCTGTTACCAAGCTCTGGTGTTATACTTCCTGCGGTACGCCATGCCAATACATTCCGACGCAATTCAGAGCCACATTCTTCAGCCACTACCACTCACTCAACCACCAAGGTGTTGCAGGTATGCTCCGTCTCATCAGCCACCCTGCAGTCTGGCCAGGGATGAGGAAAGAGGTGAAGGAGTGGGTCACCTCCTGCATACCCTGCCAATGCGCCAAGATCGGACACTACACCCGACCACCACTCCACGAGCTCCCTGTACCCACCAACAGGTTCCACACGGTACACGTGGACATTGTGGGACCTCTTCCGCCGTCGCGCGGGGCATGTTATCTCCTCACCTGCATCGACAGGACTACACGTTGGTGCACCGCCACCCCCATGAGCAACATCACAGCAGAAGGTACTGCCCGTCACTTCCTCAGCAATTGGGTTTCCAACTTCGGCCCCCCGGCCATAATCGTCACAGACCAAGGAACCCAATTTGAGTCGAGGGCGTGGCAGGACATGCTCACACTGCTGGGTAGCCGTCGGCAGAGGACCACAGCATACTACCCGTGTAGCAACGGCATGGTGAAACGCCTACACAGGAGGCTTAAGGACGCCTTCAGAGCTCTGCAGCCGGACCAGTGGACTGACGCCCTACCTCTCATCCTGCTTACCATCCGCACCACAGAAGAGGAAGACCTACACCATTCTCCTGCGGAGCTAGTACTCGGCGAGGACCTCCGTCTGCCAGGGCATGGCACATCACCGGACCTCAACACTTGCAACCTGTCGTTCTTGCCAGCGCTGAAGGCGGCAATAAAAAACACCCACCCTACTCCTACTCGACAACACGCCAGGGCGATCTACACACCCACAGGTCTCCACTCCACCCCTTACCTCTTCCTCTGCATAGATGCGCACAGGATACCGCTTCAGGAACCCTACACTGGACCTCACCCCATTATCGCCAGGACTGACGCGAACGTTACCATCCAGGTAGCAGGCAAGCCTTACGTCCCGTCCTGGGAGCGGGTCAAACCTGCACAGACCAATACCACACCACCTCACACACACTCACCCACACACGCATCCATGCAACTGCCATCCAACACTTCCACCCCCTTACAACACACATCCACCACGTCACCATATAACCGCCCATCACTCCTACCCAATCGACAACCACAACATGCCATCTTTTCACTTCCACACACACACCCTGCACCACTCCTACCCCCGCCACTGCCACAACCATGCCCTGGCCATGCACCACAGCCAAACATACACACACACACTCTACACCTCGCATACCCTCACCATCTACCTCACCCTACAACAACATTCATTCGCCTACCACATCACTATCCCAACCTCAATCGTCTCCTTCACCTACCCCAACACCCCAGCCTCGCTCTCCTTCTCCTACACCCAACCTCATTCAACCCCACCAACATTCACCTGTACAGTCACCTTCACCCACTCATAACGCACCTGTAACTCCATCACACCCTACCCCTTCCCCCTTATGCCCACTCATACCCTGCTCTCCCTCTCCAACCCAATCCCCACTTGTTCCTATCCAACCCCCCTCACCCAACCGCTCATCTTTTCCCACCCACACCTTTCCTGATCCCATTCCCATACCTCCCGATGACACCCCTGAGTCTCCCTCGATTCCAGTAATCCATTTAAGGCTCCCCAGAACCCACCGCCTGACGCACAGATCTTGCCGACCACGCCTCCTCGACCCGTTACTCCTGGGCCACCTCCGCAACCACAACCACGCCCGCCCACACCGCCCTCCCCACGGGCACAGTTGGAGAACGGTGAGCCGGCCTTGGTCCCTGAGGACGTAGACATAGAGTGAAGGATCTTACGTGGACGTAGAGTGGACAAGCTTGCCTGGCCATGGAGTAGCATAGCTCGTAGTGCGTGGAGGGGAGAGCTGTCAGACGGCCTGCTAAATACCTTACGCACCTCTACCACACAGACCCACCACCACTCCACACGCATCCAGGCACAACCACCCCATATTATTAATACACATACTCTCCTTCCCCCCCGAAACAATCCACAGCTTACCCGTACACTTCTGTATGACACTGTATATATTTCATTACTTATATAATATATATATTTATTTATTTATTTGTACTGGTGTTTCACCATATTTGTATTTTGTTTTTATGTATACTATTGTATTTGTATCCCTACCTCACTTCATTCCTAAAACATCATTGGGGGGGGGGGGGTACTGTAGCGAAACCACGCACCTTTACTCTTCCTCCATCTCACCTGTCCTCGAGGCGCACCTTCTGCTTCACCTGTCCTACCTGAGCAGAGCGCGCAGCCAACCCTGGCTGGCCTGAGTGGCCGTCCCGTCGCTATTCGCTCACTTGGCCACTAGGTCCGCACCTGGGAAGATTTCTCCCCCTTGCCCTGCCGTACCTTCAGCCACTACCTGCCTACACCAAGCTCACCACGTGTCCTCTACAGCAGCTACCTCTCTCTCTCACACACTACTACAGCAGGCGATCAACTCTGCTACAAGGTGCTTGCTACTACACAACCTCTATAATTACCAAATAAATTGTTATAATCGAGTCTATTCACCCCGGGTAGTAATACAGGTGCTCTCTTGTTGTTATAACCTCTTACTGTTCTCTTGTTGATGTTGACGATCGAAGTTATTTGGTAATATTTACTTACATAGATGTGTACTTATTAAAGACTGACGTTCACTTGGAAATATTTACTCATTGAAGACTGATTGTTGGAAAACTGGGGAGTCAGTTTCACTCAAAAGTTATTGTACTTTTATGAGAACAATTACAACTGATAGGCGTACTGGAGTCACATTCTTTTTTCTTATTATATTTTAATTAATACAGTAACATTTGGCAGTACAATAGACAATGGTGCTTAGTAATAACAATATCTGCCACTGGAGGAAGTTTATAGTATAGATCAGCACGCAGGCTGTAATCCTTAATTAATTTTATAAGTCCTCCCATAATCCAGCTCCCCCTTATTTAGTGGTTAACGATGGTAACATTATGATGGAATAGTGGCCACAAGAAAAAACTTATGTTCTCTTCTTAATGTTTACTTACTGATGCTGACATGAAGACTGATTGATGTTCACTTTTAATGTTTTGTATAATTATTGTCTGTTTATTGAAGACTGATGCACACCTCGTAATATTTACTAAAATTAAGCTTACTTGTTAATTTAACGTTTATTTATTTAAGACTGTGTTTATCCAGGGTAGATAAGAGGCTACCCTGGCATACACCCCATACTTACCCCTCTCCCCACACCCTTCACCATACGACGTGACGCCTTGTACCACCCATCTCCCGTCGCTTCCCTCACAAGCCAAAGGGCCTCCAGAGTCTCCTTTTATTGGGGGAAAGAGAGAGATAGAAAAGGCATTAGATTAGATATGGAAATAAATTGACTGAGTATGTACCCCGAGGGAGAAGGTGGTAGAAAGAAGGGACAGCCAGGATGAAGGGAATTATGAAAACTGTGTTAGGTCAAAATGAATGAAAGGGGGAAGAAAGAAGACTGTGTTAGGCCAGAATTTTCTTGTACCACACACACACACACACACACAAAAGAGGGATCGCAAGCCCGAAAAAAGAGGGAAATTAAATTATAAAGAAGAAAGACTTTGTACCATGAAGGAAGTGACATAGACGAGAGGCCGCAAGCCCCAAGTAAAAAGGAGAGAGAGAGAGAGACTTTTTTATTTAGTGAACTTAAACTGTACTTACCAGCACAGGCGTCAGAAGAGCCACGGCGATATCCTGCACACAGCTGATGAGTGGTGACTTGGTGATCTGGGTACATTCTGCGACACACTCTTCGCGGTACAATGGGAACCTGAGAGAGAGATAGAGATTGATCTGAGGATGAAAAGACAACCTTAGGCCTGGAAGACCCTGTAGGACGAGGGAGACAATGATAAGGAGACGGGACAGTAAGCACGAAGGAAATAGAAGGAAAGAAGGGGCAGTTGAAAAATTAAAAGGGAGTGGCTGGGACCGAAGTGGCACCCAACCTGTATACTGCTCACATCAACGCAGGCATTACTCTCCTACGGGCGAATTGAAAGGCTACTGATTCTTCCAAATTTTGCCAGTAAACAGTCTACCTCAGTATACGATAAGAGATCTATTTTATAGTAGTGTCCTCCAAGTCTTCGACTTAAAGGGGCCTCCTTATTAACAATCACTCACCCTGGCATAATTGAGTACGTCGGAGCCAAACACGTGCGTCTCCCTCTCTTTGCCCCAACCTGACACCACACACTTCTTATCAGTCGACACCACCTCGTCCTCAACGCTTGGTAAACATGCAGCGGTGACTCTTCGGGTGTAGGAAACGGCTCGTGGTAGCTTCAGGAGGGCCAGGTCGTTAATAATTTTCTCTCTATCGTAGCCTGGATGCGGGATTGCTTCTGATACCTGTATATAGGATAATAGTAATGAGTTTAGTAGGTTGGTTGGATGGGGTTGTTGGGGGTTAGTGGTGGTGGTGGTAGGGAGTTAGCAGTTGTGGTGGTTGGGAATGATTGATATTAGGCGCCGCAACAGCGAGGTCATCTAGCGCCAGTAGAAGGTGGTAGAGATGTGAGACAGCAAGAAGGAAGGAAATAAGAGGAAAAAAGGGACAGATGAAGAACCGAAAGGGAGTGGCTGGGGCCGAAGAGGCGCCAAAACCTTTAAAATATTTTCCATATTACTACAGGCAATACCGTGGTTGGGAGTTAGTGTGGGGGTAGATGTTGATGGTTGTTATTATGGTGGTGGTGGTAGAGGTTGGTGGGCAGTGATGGAGTTGTTGGTGGTAGTGGTCGGTTGGTGTAGGATGGTTGGGTTGCTTGGAGGTGGTGGTGGTTGTTGGTGGGTTGGATGATGAGGTATTGATGATGATGGTGTTAATAATAGTTGCTTTGATATTTATGGGTTGCTTGGTTGTTGAGTTGATTAATCTGGCGAAAATGTTTCGGCTCCCTCATAAATTTTAAATAGTTTTAGGAAAATGTTTACAGTCCAAGACAAACTATTCAAAATTTTCCACAACTTGCTAAGTACTGATCAGGAACCTAGCAACACTGGAATTGACACACATATATTTTACTAGGGCCATATTGTATGAATTAGAAGGGAAACGGTACATTTCCCCGACTATAAAATTTAATATCAAAACAGTAAGGTACTCTACCTACCCTCATCTCCAGCTGTCTCGGGTCATATTCCCTCAAGTCATGCTCTGCCATTCTAACGTAGAGGCGACTCCTGACGCAGTGAGCAGCCGTCAGAACCCACCGAGGGCTTATGAGAGTTCCACCACAGAAGGTCTCCTGAAAAGGAAGGAATATTATAACAATGTGTGCGAGGGAAACTGAATATTGATTTGAGGTTGGAAGAACTGGAATACCCTGTAGAGACGATGAAGATGATGATATAGAGGTGGGACAACAAGCACAAAGGAAATACTGTATGAGAGGATTGACACTTGAAGAAGGAATACTGCATGGATAGTAGCGGTCTCATGACAGAGAGGACACACACACACAAATCTAGCGTCCTACCTTAAACCTATTGAGTATAGCCACTTGCCACGGCCACTCTCCCTTCCTCGCCTCCCTTCCACCAATAATTTTGTGACGACCGCTTCTTGAGCCTTTAATTCCACACGTTTCTTCTCTCTTTTGTCCCTCTTCTCCTCCTGTCAGGCTCGGTTCTCTATTTCCTCTTTCTTCGCCCTCTCCTTCTTCTTGTTCTTCCTCTCTTCCTTCGTCTCTGTTTCCTCCACTACCTTCTTCTATTATTTCAATCTCGTCCTCCTCTTGTGTTATGTTTTCTTCCTCTTCCTCCTCTCTCTTATCTTCTCTCTCTTCTTCACCACTCCCTTCTCCTTCTCTCTCTTCGTCATCTCCACTTCCTTCTCCATCTTCATCTCCACTTCCTTCTCCATCTTCATCACCACTCTCTTCTCCATCTTCATCTGCACTTCCTTCTCCATCTTCATCACCACTCTCTTCTCCATATTCATCATCACTTACTCTTCCTTCGTCGCTTCCTTCACCTCTTTCCTCCTCTCCATTATCTGTTTTTTCCTCTTCTTCCCTTCTTGACGACAGGTAATCTTCCCATCCTGAAAAGAGCAAAATTCGTGAGTGTACCGCTACTAACACTACCATCATCACTACCATTACCATCACCATCACTACCATTACCATCACCATCACTACCAATACTAATACCATCACCATCACTACCATTACCATCACCATCACTACCAATACTAATACCATCACTACCACTACCACTACTAATACCATCACTACCACTACTAATACCATCACTACCACTACCACTACTAATACCATCACTACCAATACTAATACCATCACTACCACTACCACTACTAATACCATCACTACCACTACTAATACCATCACTACCACTACCACTACTAATACCATCACTACCACTACTAATACCATCACTACCACTACCACTACTAATACCATCACTACCAATACTAATACCATCACTACCACTACCACTACTAATACCATCACTACCACTACTAATACCATCACTACCACTACCACTACTAATACCATCACTACCAATACTAATACCATCACCATCACTACCACTATTAATACCATCACTACCACTACTAATACCATCACTACCACTACCACTACTAATACCATCACTACCAATACTAATACCATCACCATCACTACCACTATTAATACCATCACTACCACTACTAATACCATCACTACCACTACCACTACTAATACCATCACTACCAATACTAATACCATCACCATCACTACCACTATTAATACCATCACTACCAATACTAATACTATCACTACCATTACCATCACCATCACTACCAATACTAATACCATCACCATTACTACCACTATTAATACCATCACTACCACTACTAATACCATTACCATCACCATCACTACCAATACTAATACCATCACCATCACTACCACTACCATTACCATCACCATTACTACCGATTCTAGTACCATCCCTATCACTACCACTACCATCACCATCACTACCAATACTAATACCATCACCATCACTACCACTACTAACACCATCACTACCACTACTAATACCATCACCATCACTACATCACTATAATCACAATTAACGCTACTACTCATATGCTCTCTCACCACTACCATCCCAACCTCCAACATCATCACAGCCATTATCAAAACTAACCACACACCACCACTAATATAACACTTACACTACCAACACTATCACTACCAAAACCCACACACGACCACTACCACTCTTACACTAAAAATACCATCAATACCTATACCCTCACACTAACACCACTACCACTCTTAGTAATACTACCAACATCATCACTAACGTAACCACCACTACCAACACCATTGCCCTCACCCTCATCACTATTACTCCCACTACCACCATTACCAACCTACTCTAGTGTTTTGGTAGTAGGGTCATTCTTACCATAGTCATACTCGTCTTCCTCGTCTAGTTCTTCAGGGTCAGGCACATACCAGTAATCCTCGCTCTCTTGGTCGTCACTCTCGTTATTCTCGTCCATTATTTCGTCCTCATTGTCCTCTATGATGACGTAACCTCCGGTGGCTAAGTGTTCCAGCACCTAGAGAGAGAGAGAGAGAGAGCAATCTTCTAATATAATAAAGTTCAATGTTTGTATGTATGCATATTTGTTGTATGTGTGAGCATTACGCGAAAACAACGCGTCGCACAGGATAACTAAAACCATATCTCAGATACATATCGAGTATGTGTGTGTGGTTGGGCAAGGGTTGGCTCTATTAGTGTACGTTAGTGGGTGCGTGGGTGGGTGTGCGAGGGTGGATGAGTCCACGAAGAGGGCGAGGGGAGGGGAGCCCATGAAGCGGGCGAGGTGGATGAGCAGAGCCCGTGAGGAGGACCAGGAGGAGACGGAAGATTGCCAACTAGACAGCCAGAGCCAGCGAAGAGGACGAGGATTGGCTAGAAATGTTATATAAGAAATTCAGAATTGTCTTGTAGTGGACCCCAAGCACTAGTTTTGCCATATTTTGCTATGTCCGTTTTCATACCTACTCACCCAGCCAAGCCGCCCCGCTCCAGTACTGACTCAGTTACCCAGCGGGCCAGCAGCTAGCAGAGTGAATACTAGCCTTACCCCCTCTGCTCTGCCTCGCCTCCCTGCTGCCGTCTCCACACCACACGCTGTACTACTCCCCAAGCAGCTCCAGTATTCTCCAGGCAACGCGGCAAGCAACCCACATGCAACTCTACAGGCAACCCTGGCGAGCAAGACTACAGAAGTCACCACAACGCTGTGCTTGGGCCACTCCACATTCCTTGTTATACTACTAAATAAAACCGTGACTAGTATTGGTAGTCTACTATAAGTTCTATAACACCCTTGGGTAGTAAGGACCTCCTGACGGTACAGTCTAAAGGCTATACCTTTGTCTACGAAAGTCCTATACAATAGACATAAATCTTTAATAGAATGATAGGCTGCAATAAGATTGATACTTTTATTGAGTGTACCAATAAATACTCTACCAACATTCTGATAATAACATTTCAATCAAAGACACAGTCTCATTTAGTTTTCTGAAAAGTTTTAACAATGAAGTATAAGTAGCATCGAGCAATGACATATCCCACTCAATCTTGTATCTTCTTGTACCAGTCCTTAAAGCTTGTCTCTTCGGTGAATCTGGTACCTTATTGCTTATTCTTGAGTGTGTGGTTTGGTAGCGAAGCAGGCGTGGTGGTGTTCAGTTGAGGTAGAATTAAAACTTCACTGGTTTTAACAAAACTTAGTTTATTTTATTTAACTCCAAGGGAATGTTTTAAGTCAAGAGATGAATGTCCAGCCTTAGTCTATTCTCCTTCGTTTATATCTGCTCTCTATCTTAAGTTGCCATACAGTCTCTATATACAATTTTACCAAATTGGTGAGTCATATTATTTAGTGGGTCATCTCCTTGGAGGTAGAATAGGATGAGACGGAACGCGGCCAGAAAAGTGAAGTCAGGTCCGCCATATTAGTATTGGCAAGAAGCTCGCCAGCCGCTCCTTAATTATTAATCTCGCCCTGACCTGTGTCACCCGAAAGGTGAATAATTCCTACACTCGGCAGACAATGAAATACATTGTCACTAAACAGTTTGGGTGGACACTACCACCATCTGCAATGGTCAGGACAGAGTGAAGAAATAACATATTACACAGTAAAGCAGTTCCTTTTCATGCAGTTATTAACGTATATCATGCGTGTGTGTCTGTGCGTGCCTGTGTATGTGTGTGTACAATTTGGGTGTGGTAAAATATGCCCCTATGTGAGGAAGGGTCACAAAACAAATTAATAAACTGCTGTGTTTGTGTGTTACTTAGGGAGGGACCATTATCAATTAGGAAGTTATTAAGGGATTACGTTTGTGAGATCCATCACTAAGGTTGAAAATGTCATGGTTTTGAATATACAACAATAATTCACTTATTTTTTATTCTCCGATTTCATGACATTTACAGTACAAGAGTTGGCTTCCTTCCCAGTGTAACTGTAATTGGCATTACATGTATCATTAAATACGGCATTATTCATTTTGCTTCCTTAGTTAGGATGATCGGTTACTTGGCCATGCCAATTGTTCGAGGCAACTGCATACCATTGGATTCTGTTCCAATTTTAAGTGTGTCAAGCAAGTGTGTTAGAAATATTAAAAATAATGTTTCTCCAGGTAATTAATGACTCTGTTCTGAAAAGTAGAATATTATCTGATTCTGTTAATGAAGAGCTAAAGTAATACGTGTATATTTCAAGTCAGTCTCACCTCTCAAAGTGTACAAATAAGATAGTTGTATATACAGCAGTATTTGTTGTATATAAATTAATGAAGTCCTCGTACTGTGAACCAGGCATTGTTGCCCTAAACTCAGACAAGACTGATAAACATATTCTTTCCTTGGTAAAACTTAAGGACAGAGGAAACTTGGTGTATCCATCTGATGATATAATTAATATATGTATTACATCAGAAAAACTGTTTAGGGAAAGAGGGTCCAGCACCACTTTGGTGAGGGCAGATTGTAGCAAAATAATAATTTCAGTGTTGACAAATTATGCCCACAAATACATATTTCCTACTTTAGCTGGCCACATGTACGACTCGGAGCCTACTAAAAATCACTTGCATTTGTTAATTAAGGCAGTTACTGAAGCATATTTGCCGGTAAGATAATGCATATAAGGCCAAACAACTTACTAAGAAGTTGTATATATCGACAGATATATACAAAACTTATACATTTCAGTGGCCAACAAGGTATACAGTAATAGGTCAGTAATTTATAATTTTCTATTTATATTATTGTAAATATTGAAAAATGTGTGAATTTTATATTATTAATGAATACAAAATACATGTCATAAAAAAAATGAACAAACATCGTGAGGTATTGTACTATGAGCCTAACTTGCCAACACTAGGCTTGGCTGACTGGCTTCACTCCACTCAGACCCAACTGAACGTCCCCTCCTATTCTACCTCCATGGTCAGCTCTCCCTCCCTCTCCCTCTCCCCCTCCCCCTCCCGAATTGTTGAAAATAATGTAAATAATATTGATAATGAGAGAACAGCCCATGTGTACTGCGATGGGTCTATCATGGAAGATGGGAAGGTTGGTTGTGGGGTTTTGGTTATAGACAGTGGAAAGGATATGAACGTAGAAAGCGAATACAGCTATTGGGTAGCTGACAATGTGTCCTCTACTCAAGCAGAGCTGTGTGCGATACTGTTTGGCCTTAGGGAGGTAAAGGATGGGATGGGAGATATATGCTTCTTTGTCGACAGCCGGAGTGCACTGGAATCACTGAACAGTAAAAACTCTGTTTATGAGGAGGTGGTGAACCAGTGTAAAGGACTTATAAAGTTATAAAGGAGTTGAAAGTAAATGGGAGAAGCACCAAATTCATGTGGATACCATTCCACATAGGGATCATAAATAATGAGAGGGCAGATGAACTTGCCAAGAAGGGAATTGAAAAAAAAACATAGATATGGATTGTATCACGACCCTGAAACAAATAAAAACTATAATCAGGAAAACACAATGTGAAGAAGAAACAGCAAGGAGGGAGGGAAAATACCTTAATAGTGAGACAATGCGGCACTACCTTAATATATTAGAAAACACCACCTTCACATATGGAATGTACAGGAGTGCATGGAAGGAGTCCTTGTGCACACGGTTGAGACTTGGATATAAATGTTACTGGCAACTTGGAATTACAAAGGAGGAGGATGAAACTTGCTGTAAACTCTGTAAAGAACCAAGATCCCACATCCTGTCACACTATGTATTAGAGTGCCCATATATAAGTGGCTTTAGAAATAATTCCATCAATAATGTATGCGACCAATTAATTTGGATGTTTAACAATAATAAAATTGACGAAATGATGCGGAAATACAAGGATGTTAAAAATATATCAAAATAAGGATATACTATAACTTTTCTATGTACAGTATATGACAACTTGTAAATAAAAATCAACTATAATTGTAAAATACCCATATGTCAATATTATGCTGTGTAAAATTTAAGAATGGTACTTAGATTAGGGTGTGTACTGTGTAATCACCATCATCCTTTTGAGATTGTGTAATTTGCACGCTTTTTGTATATATATATATATATATATATATATATATATATATATATATTATGAGTGCCTGTGATTGTACTGTCTCAATAAAATGTCAAATTCAAATTCAAATTCTCTCTCTCTCTCTCTCTCTCTCTCTCTCTCTCTCTCTCTCTCTCTCTCTCTGTGTGTGTGTGTGAAGTAGAGAGGAGAGATGTAAATAAGATAGGGAAAGGTATGTTAATGGTCCAGGTGCTCTCTTCACAAACACCTGCATATGGTTTATGACCTGGGAGGCTCTTATCTTATCCTGTTGTTTTCTACCTTCTACCTTAATGGCTTTTAAGGTAGGGTGTACTGTACATCGACCGAGTCTGTCCCCAGATATTATCTTTATTGTAGGGCGACAGATTTATGATAATCGGTATAACCAAAGATGAACCATAGAGAGGAAAGGGACAGAGGAGCTAAGAAAGTAACAACTAAATATAAATTTTCTGAGCATGAGGAAGCAACAAATGAACCATTAAGTCAGACTTAAATATTAATACAAAAATGGACATAAAAAACATTGGCACACAGTATACTTAAAATGAACATCAATACATTGGAATATAAAGAAATCAACGTAAAATTATGTGTTGAGCTAGTTGCTTGTATGTGTGTGTAGCCTATATGAGCTAATCCTATGCTGATGTTTCACACATTAACGATGGGTAAGCCTTGTTGCTATGGTGAGACTTTGAAGGAACAGTTAAAACATTCTTTTCGAGACGAGATAACACAGTATAACGTCTATACACCTTCCTTATGCAATATAGGAAAATTACAGTACATGCCAGAAGAACAAGACATGGAATTAAAAATGTTGTGATCAAGATATGGAGGGATTAAATTATCAGATAAGGATGTTTGAATCACACTATCATTGAGTAAGCTTAATAGTTTAACTTTTTCCGAAACTACTGATAAACGTGTGATGTTAAACATGTTGAAATTATATGATATATGTTGAAATGTGGAGGAGGGTGGCATGTTCTTGATAAAATTATGTTTATTAGGTAATGTAACTATTCTTTTTTATCGTATTTTACATGAATCTGCCGCTTTATAGTAACCTTTAACTGTACCATGGTTAGTGTCATTAGGGCAGATCAGTGTTAATTGAGTTTCATCGGGGAAATATAGATAGTGGGAATTGAAAAAATAACGATGAAAGATAGTTTGATTAGTAACAGATCTGAATGTACAGTTGCCAAAAAATAAATTGCGAAAACTTTGGATAGAACATTAAGTATATTTATGCCTAAGGTTGTTTGTATAGGGATCATAATTACGTAATGCAAAGGGAATGTATAAATATTTCCTTCTGTATTACATGTTTATGGTCCCTACAAAAGTTATGGATGTTATTATGGTTGAATTTCCACCACTATTTGTCGCAATTTATATTTTGGCAACTGTACACTTAGACAGTGTTTGCTGAGTGTTCCTTTGACTCAAAGCAATTGGACATATTGCGTCATTTGGAGATTTAAATGTAAACAAGTATGTAGGACTAACATACAAATGAAGATATGCAGAATAGCAATTGAGGAGTTGTGACTCACTGATGACATCAACAAGAAAATAATCATCACTAAGTACAATATTTTTTGTTTGGGAATCAAACATTAAACGATTATTTCCCATTTTCATCGGAAATGGTTGAACTGAGTAACCCTTGAAGAACATTTTACTTTCGATGGGAATAGTAATTTGTATATGGTCTTGTGTTAAAATACTATTCATGACTGTATAATAAAATTCAAGAGTAGGTGGATGAAAGATAGCAGTAAGATGGCAGTTTATTATTGCAATTTCAAGCGCATCCTGCAGTTGTTGGATCGGTAATAATCGTGAATTGACCTTACCTAACCCTGCAGTAATTACATCTTTAATTAGTGTTTGACATTCTACTCTAAGTTCTCGTACTTGAAATTCAGTTTCTTGCCAACCTTCAGAAATCAATAGAAGCTTAAGAATGTGATTTGATTATTCGACAATTGCAGCTATTTGTTTTTGCTGGTCATTTAAAGCTTCAAAGACTGTATTCAATTTCTGTTCAATGATTTGAACACGTTTATATACTTGCTTCACTATCTTGCCTTGATTTGCAACTGCCTGTCCAACAACATTTAATTTCTGGGATAAAGCTTGTACATCACTATCCATTGCAGTACCAAACAGCGCTTTGGACATTTCACCTAAAAAAATCAATTAAACCACGCCTTTGGCGGTGGTGATGGCTCTGAGCAATTGGGTTTCTATGCAATAAATGGGCAATGTTTATAATGTCGCTCAATTCCTCCATAGTGCGTTGAAGTTTAAAGGACACCACAGAATATAATGCATTTAAATCGGTTGCTTCATGTGTTTGTATCATGCCAGTTAAAACTATTGTATCATTAAGTGTCTACAACGATTGCTTAATGTAAGAAAATTTGTCAAATAAATTAGATATATCTTGTCTATATATATAAAGTAGAGTTTTGTGGATGTGTGTGTGTGTGTGTGTGTGTGTGTGTGTGTGTGTGTCCGGCTATGCCTGCGAATACTGCTGGACGGAATGGCCTGAAACTTGGCACAAAGGGGTATTGCTACCCGAGGAAGAACCTGGGCAAGATTTTGCTGTGCTCAAACATCATCTTCAATGAGCAAATTAGCACAATTAGCTCAAAATTGCAAAAATGGGCTAAAATGGTCTACAAACCGTGCTGGTAATGACAACTTGGTACAAAGGGGTATTGTTATCCGAAGAAGAACATGGGCTTGGTATTGTGCTCAAACGTCATCTTCACTGACACTGTGCTACCCTGTACACTCATATTGGATAAATTGTTACTGTGTATTCGAGTCTGTTCACCTCCGGTAGTAACGCTGTCCCTAGCGTATACAATTGATGACCCCGGAAAATACAACTCGTTTACCATACAATTCAGACACCAAGCAAGCTACCCCAGTCTCCTTCCACGGTCCATGAGCTATGCTTCGCCACTCTACGCTCATGTAAGCTACACCAATAATTATACTCTACGTGCCACGCTACTCTACGCTCACGGAAGCTACATCGTTCCACATCCAAGTGCTAAGCTACTCTACGCTCACGTAATCCACACCACCCTACCCTACAAGCTTCTTCACGCTACGGCCACACACAAACCACGAACCTCTACATTCAACGTCCATGTGTTGTAAGCTACCCCAGTGTGTTGCAAGATACTCCACGCTACGGCCACACACAAACCACGAACCTCTACATTCAACGTCCACGTGTTGTAAGCTACCCCAGTGTGTTGCAAAAGACTCCACGTTACTTCTCTACACACGTCCACGACCTTCACGCCGCCCTACACCGTCTTCAGCCTCCAGCAAGGTATTTACACAAACACTTACACATTCCCACCTTCTTTGTTCGTAATATTGTCCCCAGTGTTCTACCCCTTCCAACTGATAACATAACTTCCCCCTACAACCTATTTCTATTCCTCACGTGCTACTTCCTTCCCCTTCTTCCTTACTCTCGACCCATATCTCTACCTCGTCCCCCTTCGTTGTTCCCT
Source organism: Petrolisthes cinctipes (assembly GCA_033782935.1). NCBI lineage: Eukaryota > Metazoa > Arthropoda > Malacostraca > Decapoda > Porcellanidae > Petrolisthes > Petrolisthes cinctipes. Next base: position 5,536,024 of record JAWQEG010000286.1, read on the forward strand.
GTACCCCATTTCTCCCTATTTTCGCTCCATTTCCATCCTGTTGTTTTCCTGACCCCAACACTCTACCTTCTCTCTCCCCCAACTTACGACCTTTCTCCACTCCTCTAATTCCATCCCCCACGTGTCAACATTTCCCCGTCCCTTTGTCCCCATAGTGGCCCATTAATATTATCTCGCCCTCCACTGCCCATACACCTGTAGTATTTTCGCCCTTTGCCCCCACGTGGTACCCATATAACATTCACCCTTGTTCCTCTACCCCAGCCTCTACCCTCTACCGCCACCCGCGTATTCTACCTCTTTGTCTACCCCACTTACGTCCCCCCTTCGCTCCCTCCATTTTCATCCGTCTGCGTTCCTCACCCTACCGTTTTCTCATTTCCCCTTCGTCTCCTCTCCTTACACCCAGTGCTACGCTTTCTCTAACCCTTACTCACGCTCTTTTCTTTTTCTCTACCCCCACGTGCACCCTATCCGTATCACTCACCCCTTTGTCCTCTCCCCGTACCTACCATTTTCTTTCCTTGTCCAACCCTTCGTCTCCATTACTTCCGTCTCCCCCTCGCTCGCCCCGTTTTCTTTGTTCCTCGCTCCACCGTCCCTCCTACCCCTTCTGCTCCATTCATCACCCCCGTAGCCATTCTTTCTCGTACCCGATCATTTTTGTTGTTGTTCTTTTCCCTACCTCCCCGTGCTCCTACACACGGCCCACACACATCACGTCCCCAGTGTTCTAGCCACCCCACACGTGTATCTTCGTATTTATAAGCCACCACGTCCATGCCGCCTCACGTACACCACAACATCCTGTCCTCGCCTTCACTCTCACTTTCTCCTGTTACTATGGCTACCAACACTGACACCACACACTCTTCTCCCGACATGTCTCTCCCACACGCCTCCACCGCACCTACACACACAACCACACAAACACCCTCCTCACAGATACCTTACGTTCCACCTTTCACCTATAACATTCACTCCTGGTTTCACCACATGGAGGCGGTTTGGGCTGGTACCAACTATTCGGGGGACCAGAAGCTTCAAGCGATTCTTCGTTCCCTTCCAGGCGAGGTGTTCTTTTCTATATCCCCCATCTTGTCTACACTCAACCGGGAGAACATATATGAGGTGGTTAAGGAGGCTATAATATCGGCGCATGGCATGACAGAACAGCAATACTTCAAGGCCCTCGAAGACGTCCAGCTGGAGGGACGTCGGCCTTCAAGCACTTCTCCGCCACATGCAGCAGCTGAACGAAAAGGTCGTGAAGCCATTCACAGATTCCGTCCTCAAGAGCCGCCACGCCAAGTTTCTCCCTAACACCATCCAACTCCACCTGCAGGCATAGCCGGATCTCCCCCTGCGCGAATATGCCAAATTCGCTGACTCCTTGATGGACATGTTCACCGACAGTACAGGCATGTGGCCCTCTCAGCATACCACCGCCACCATCGCCACGCCACCAATGCCTACCACAGCCACCTCAACAGCATCAATCTCTACCACCACCCCAACACCAGCACGTACAACATGTTCTACCTCCACCCCAAGCACATCATAGCCTTCGTACATCCCACCATCAACACAGTCCACCTCAACCTCAACACCAACATTTTCTTTCTCCACCCCAACAACAACAATTCTTACCACCTGCACAACAACATATCCAACCACCAACGCAACAACTATTTAACACACAACCTACACAACAACAGTTTGATACACTAACACAACACCAACAGGCACTCTACACCAAGATAGATAACCCCCAACAAACTCCACCACAATAACAACACCATTGGGCCCCTCCGCCACAACAATTACCTCCAACTCCAAGACAGCCACTTCCAACCGCACCACAACAGCATTGGAATACCTCCCAGCTCTGTACGTATCACCAGAGGTTCGGCCACACTGCACGCCACTGCCACATCCCGTGCCAGTGGGGTTCTTCCGCCAGTCGCCCTACCGCAAGATCTTCTCAGGGAAACGAGTAAGGTGGTGGCCAGACAATTAACTCCATGCTACCGCCCGCACCACAGCAAACTACTCAAGGCCAACCGACACCACACCTATGCCTCAACAACACGTACATACCTCCTCGGCTCGACTACATCACTGCCGCCAACCTCGCTACCACGCCTCTGTCACCGGTCCAGCAACACACAAGAACTTCCCACCACACACCTCACCACACCGCTCGCACTCCCCTGTGGGTGGAAGACCTCCTCGTCGACTCAGGGTCGGAGGTGAGCGTCGTGCCGCCCCAGGAGAAAGACAGTAAGAGCCAGGCTTCTACGGCGTACGACCTCCTCGCTGCCAACAAGTCACCCATTGTCACCTACAACACGAGGAGCAGAGGCGTCACCCTACTGAGACAAGAGTATGTATTGTGGCCATTCGTCGTGGCTGGCGTACAGGCCCCTATACTGGGTCTTGACTTTTTCACTGCAGATGACTTATTCATTGACGCCAAAAGACAACGCCTCATACACCAACCCACAGGAGCCACCATCCCCACCAAACACTCTCGACACGCTACACCTACCATCACCCACATATCACACACTAACACCTACGAGAACATACTAAACGAATACCCAGACATACTCTCCACCACCACCACACAGCACACTCATGATCCAGGTATCTGCCACACTATCACAACGACGGGCCCTCCTGTCTTCGCCAAACCCTGGAGGATGACCCCCGAGCGCCTGAAGGCAGCTGAGAGGGAGTTCCACGTCATGATTCAGCAAGGTGTTGCTAGACCATCTGACAGGGCATGGGCGTCGTCTCTGCACATGGTCCCTAAGCAGCAGGAAGGTAAATGGAGGGCATGCGGGGATTACAGGGCCCTGAATGCTGCCACCATCCCCGACAGGTACCCGATACCGCACGTCTTGGACTTCCACTCCAATCTCCAAAGCTGTGCGGTATTCTCCAAGATCGACCTGGTTCGTGCCTAGCTTCTGGCTAGTAAAATGGTAGAGTCCGATGCTGCAATTTCTGTGGTCCAGTGTTCGGTCCTTGCTCGGGACACGGTAAAAATCTTTCACTGATGCCAGAGGTTACCACCCCTGTGAGCAGGGGGTGGGAGGTTTGAGTCGGCTGTCTGAGGTCTTCCTGCTTACGCAGCCATAGCCGAAGCTAACTCACGTGGTCTCACGTGGATGGAGAGGTCTCTGGGCCACTCATCATCCTTGTGATGCGTGCTATAGTTGTGTTTCATACAGTCTAGTGTGTGCTACACTGTGTCCCATTGACTGCCACTCATTGGCGAACCTTTAACCTTTAACCTTCCATCAGATTCCTGTTGCAGAGGAAGATATCAAGAAGACGGCAATTACGACACATTTTGGCCTATTCGAGTTCCCGTCCATGAACTTTGGATTACGCAACGCCGCCCAGACGTTCCAACGTTTCATGGATAAGGTGATACGCGGTCTTGACTACACCGTCGTGTACATAGACGACATCCTGGTTGCGTCAGACGATCACACTCAACACCAGCAGCACCTGCGGGAACTCTTTAGCCGCCTACACAACACGGCCTCAAGGTACACCCCTCCAAATGTGTCCTAATGGTGGAGCAGTTGGACTTTCTAGGCCACCGAGTTATGCCCAACGGTATCACCCCACTGTCAAAAAATGTGGAGGCCGTCAAGGAGTTCCCACTACCCACCAAGGAAATAGAAGGAAAGGAGGGATAGTAAACACCAATGAAATAGAAGGAAAGGAGGGACAGTAAACACCAAGGAAATAGAAGGAAAGGAGGGACAGGAAATACCAAGGAAATAGAAGGAAAGGAGGGACAGTAATCACAAAGAAATAGAAGGAAAGGAAGGACACTAAACACCAAGGAAATAGAAGGAGAGGAGGGACCGTAAACACCAAGGAAATAGAAGGAAAGGAAGGACAGTAAACGCCAAGGAAAATGAAGACTTTATCACATATTTCTGATACAACAACACTACCAACATTACAAACAACATCTACCACCGTTCCTCCTCCTCCTACTATGACTACTACTACCACCATTCCTCCTCCTACCACTACTACTATTCCTCCTCCTACCACCGCTACTACTACTATTACCAATATTCCTCCTTCTCCTACTACCACCACTACCACCATTCCTCCTCCTCCTACTACCACAACTACTACTACTACCACCACTATTCCTCCTCCTACTACTACCACTATCACTATTCCTCCTCCTTCTACCACTATTTCTCCTCCTAACACTACTACCACTATTCCTCCTCCTAACACTACTACCACCATTCCTCCTCCTACTACCACTACTACCAATATTCCTACCACCATTCCTCCTCTTACTACCATTACTACCAATATTACTACCAATATTTCTCCTACTACCACTACTACCAATATTCCTCATTCTACTACCACTACTACCAATATTCCTCCTCCTACAACCACTACTATCAATATTACTACCAATATTCCTCCTCCTACAACCACTACTATCAATATTACTACCAATATTCCTCCTTCTACAACCACTACTACCAATATTACTACCAATATTCCTCATTCTACTACCACTACCAATACTTCTCCTTCTACTACCACTACTACCACCATTCCTCCTCCTACTACCACTACTACCAATATTACTACCAATATTCCTCCTTCTACAACCACTACTACCAATATTACTACTAATATTCCTCCTTCTACTACCACTACTACCAATATTCCTCCTCCTACTACAACTACTACCAATATTACTACCAATATTCCTCCTTCTACTACCACTACTACCAATATTCCTCCTCCTACAACCACTACTACCAATATTCCTCCTCCTACAACCACTACTACCAATATTCCCTTGTTTATATACACTACTACCAACACTCCTACAGAAAATAGTGTTTCAAGTTTCAAGTTTAAGGTCCCGCAGAGGGCCGCTCATGGGCGGCATAATATGCGGGGGTTGTGCGGGGGATTTAGGGATCCAGGGTAAGATTAGGAAGGGGTTAGGATAAGGGTGGATTGGGTCAGGGACTGTGGGTTGAGGATTAGGATTGGGGAGGTAATGATTGGTGATCCTATTTCTAAACGTGTCAAGAGAGGGGCTTTAACTACATGAGATGGGAGATGATTCCACTCTTAGATGCTGCGAGGAAAGAATGAGTGCCTAAATATATCAGTGCTTGTCTGGTATGTATGGTATTTTAAGTTGTGGCTGCCTCTAGTGGATCGTATACTTGTAGGGTGTAGATATGTGTCTCTGTCTATGTCAACTAACTTGTTTGTGATTTTGTATATCATCTGTTGTCTGTGTATCTGTCTTCGTGTTACTAATGGGTCTAGTTTTGTGTCTTGTTTAAGCAAAGTGACTGATGTAGTGTGTCTGTAATCACGTCTGGCCCATCTTGCAGTTTTGTATGGACTCTAATTTATTGATATTATTGTAAGTGTGTGGGTCCCAGACGGTGTCGCAATACTCTAAATGTGGCCGAACGAAAGTGTTTTACGCAATAATTTTGATGTCTTTGTTACACCTGCTGAGGTTCCTGCGCAAGAACCCCAGGACCCTACTAGCTTTGGCCCACACCAAAGTATTTGTGGGTAGTAATAGTGTTGGCAACAGTGATTTGGCGTATGTTGTAATGGTGTGTGTAGTGGTACCGATTCTGGCAATACTTGTTGTAATAATTACAGGTTATATGTTATTAAGATATCTAAGCAAGAAATATTTCTATACAGTGTGTAGTAGTAGTAGTAGTAGTAGTAGTAGTAGTAGTAGATGGACTAACAAAATTCGTGACTGCTATAGTACTATATATAATGATAGCACTTTTAATTCACATAGCACTACTGAAATCTTTATTGATATGGGATTGGAACCTTCCTATTTTACAAAGAAGAGGGATTGCCACGACTTATTGCTGAGAGAAAGAGTAAGAGGAGAGAGAGTAAGAGGAGAGAGAGTAAGTTGACGAACCACTTTCCCAAATCGTGCGTTCATATCACCAATAATAAAATATCCGTCTCTCATGTAGGTTGAAATCAGTTTCTCCTGTATTGCAGTGAATGAATCGTGTGAATAATATTCCGAATCACAAGGAGGAGTATAACATAAACAAAACAAAACTCCTGGACTGTTTCGAAATTGTACTTAAATTTGATCCCCAATGTTTGTATCGATATTCACCACTAAATCAACTAAATAGTTCTTAATTAGTAAGACAGTCCCACCTCGCTGAGGTGCACTTTTGACATAACTTTTATATGTTACATATCCAAGAAAATGCATGGGTAGATGTGTTTTTACCTCGTTAATACAGATTACATCACACTGAAGTAGCAACTGTTTTACATTTTCTTTTTCTAGCTTAGTTGATATTCCATTTGGTAAATCTTTGGAATCACGCCTCCATCTATTTTTTTTTTTTTTTTTTTTTTTTTTGTAGAGAATCATCGTAAAATGAAAGGATTTGATGTTTTTTGTTTAAATTGATTGTCGGAAATTATGTATTTTGATACTATTGCCACCCCATTCCTACCCATACAATCTTGGGGGAGAGCCTGGTAATCCGGGGTTTTGGGTGGGGGGAAATTCATAAATTAGCTTTTTTTACTTTCATAGTGAATTCATGATCAGGCATAAATGTCGAAAATTGAAAATCCGAGCCAAATTTTCAAATTATCAGCCATAAATGTCGATATTTGAAAATGCGAGCCAAGTTTATGATTGGAGACCAACCATAAATGTCGAAATTTGAAAATGCGAGCCAAGTTTAGAAATTATTTAAAACAATCTAGGAGGGAAATTGCAAGATTTTTGGAAATACCCAAGATCTTGGGATTTGTGCATAATTTGGGAAGATATCCAAAAAAATAGGGAAAATCAATTGATCATAAAAAACCAATAGGGTAATAAATTTTTGAAATCACACTAACCAACCTGACCTAACCTAACCTAACCTAACCTTGACCGAGATGTTTTTCAGCCCTAACCTTAGTATCCTTCGAGCCTAACCGTGGCATTCTTCGGCCCTAACTGTGGCATTCTTCGGCCCTAACTGTGGCATTCTTCAGCCCTAATTGTGGCATTCTTTGGCCCTAATTATGGCATCCTTCTTTAGTGGGCATTTCCAGAAAAAAATAAATAAAAAAAACATCAAATTTAACATATCAAGATTATCCCCTCTCAAAAAAAAAAAAAAATAATCCAAAGTTTATCTTGAATATACCTCTGAACTCTTTAACATCTTGGAGAATGACCTGTATGGTTATGCAGATTACTCCACTCCCACTGCTGTTGTACCGACCCTTGGTGCCAGGATTTCTTTTGCTCAGTGATTGGATCGTGACCTGGATAGGATTAGTGATTGGTGCAGGTTGTGGGGTATGAGGTTGAATGCTGGCAAGACTAGGACAATGGTCGTCTCTAGGTCTCACACGGTGTATCCTTTATCGCCACCCTTGATTCTTGATGGGATTGTATTGGAGGGGTCTGAGAATTTGGTTATTCTGGGAGTTACATTTGATGAGAGGCATGTTCGGTCAATCTCAAGATCTGTCTCCCAGAAGTTGGGTATAATGCGTAGAGCTTGGCGTGTGTTCGGAGATCACTCATTGTTACTGCGGTGTTACAACTCCTTTGTGTTGCCTCTGTTGGAATACTGTTCTCCAGTGTCGTGTTCAGCAGCTGATTGCCATCTCAAGTTGCTGGATAGGATTGTTTCCAATGCTAATTTTCTTACCGGTGGTTTACTTGATTGTAATCTGAGTCACCGTCGTTCTGTTGCATCATTGTGCATGCTCTTCAAGATTAGAAGTAATTTGCTGCATCCTCTTAACTCCTCTCTGTTCCAGCTCGTGTTACTAGTGGTGCATTGGACTCCCATATGTATGCTTATGTATTGCAGCGCTGTAGAACCTGTCAGTACAGTCGATCGTTTGTCCCTAGGTCGGTGTCTCTGTGGAATGGCCTTGATGAATCTGTCTTTGATGGTGTAGAACTGGCTGGCTTCAAGAGTAGGGCTAATATGTTTTTATTAAGCTAACTGCTCATCTTTTTTTTCTCTAAGCTGTCTTGTTTTCTTCAGGTTGGATTCATGGGGCTGGGGTCCTGGATTGATGGAATGCTTGCATTCTCTCCCAGCTTTGTGTCTCTGGTCTATTTTTAATAATAATAATAATAAATGCTTACTGAGAGATGAAAGTTGATGGATGTTGAATACGGTAGTGTAGGTGTAGCTACCGGTGCTGGAGATGCATACCGGTACATTCAAGGTGTCTTGTCCACAATTTTCATAGTTTTTCGTATATAAAATAAGATTGTGTCGTACTCACAAGTTATACTCACATGCATATATGTGGTGAAATATTAGGAGCCCGAAATCACAGTCTAAACACGTAGTAACACTTGAGGAATCATAGCTCAGCAGAGGTGACAAACGCCATTATTGCAAGAGCTTACTATGAACCGGCTTTTTTCTTCACCTTGTCGAGGCTCTACCGTGTCATATAGGGAGTTACCAAATCGTAAAATATGAAAATAATTATTAAGGAGGAATAAAGGGAATAATGAGTATGATATATAAAAACAATGTAAAAATTGTATAGAATAATGCTATTGTGGTTATAATACATAGGGATAATGGTTTGAATATATAAAATACAAAAAACATAGCTATGACATGGCACCTGTTGTTTTATGGGTACTCAAAATGTACTATTGTTGCCATAAAAGACAGATAAGGCTAGTTTTTCAACGTTTCATATGACGTGAGGTCATTCTGGTGAATATTTTAGGGTAAAGTTTGTAGAAAATCTTATGTGGTAAGAGAAACCACTCAACCAACTTGACGAACGAAATATAACCTACAGTTGTGTAACCACAATATGTAATATAGTGTTTCAATGACGGATTTGTACTGTGTTATGTTTTATGTGAATATGGTGACTATCATGGGTTCAGCCATATTGTTTATTGACGTTTTAGACTTAGAAAACATCAGAAAGTGAATACATGAAGTTGCATATTGCGACGAAACCCGATGCGACCGGCAACTGAAACCTTCATAACAGTAATGTACATTATGTTAACTATATGATTACTGATTTTAATTAAATTTCGTTAGGAGGAACGTTTCCAAAGATTATCCTTCCATATATATTCCAAGAGCAGATCTTAATTTTATTTACTCGCTGTGGTGAACTTACAAAAACTGAGGATTTTAGGTGTCAATAACAACTCCATCCCTATACAACTTACGCTCACGGGTGTCGAGACAGATGGTGCAGCCCTCATTCTCTGGTCGTTGCCGTTCCGTTTCTTCGGCGTTTCGCAGCCTCCTCCACTCACCTTGAACACTTGGATGAGCGTCCTTCTCTACACAGATTTTCTTGAAGTTGTCTCCAGCCGTTTTCAGACGATTTGCATTCTCCAATATGCCACTACATAGCTTTTTGTTTGCCAAAGTTTGGAGGATAGGTCGCTTCCTGGGTTCATCTTCGGTGAGTACAAGTCATGTCCCTGTTCACACCTATTTTGTCCCAGATTACTTTGATCTTGTCATCATTCACAGCTCCGTCCAATACTTCGTGTTCGTCAGGAACGCCCAGGATAACGACGTTAGGTTCCCTTTCTTTACGGTCAATGGTCTCCAGGAAACACTGCTGACAAGCAATGATCTTAGCTTGTTTGTCGACCTGGGTCTATAGTTCAGCGAACCTTTGGTTAATAACGCTCTCAGGGGCATTAATAATCTTCTTTAGGTCAGCTACTTCACTTACGATTTCATTCAGCTTCACAGTGAGCGCAATGAGCGGTTCAGTCTCAGGTTCTGATGACGACAAGATACTGTCTATTAACTCGTCCTTAGTCATTGATTTAATCTGTTGACATGATAATTTTCTAAGGTCTGATAATAAGTTCGCCATCTTTATGTATATTTCTCACCTCATTGAAAAAGATATTCAGTTCGTTATTTCCATTTTCGGCTGCTGCTCGCCTCAAGCCCCAGGTTGATGATCTGTTATTCGACTCTGCTAGGGCAGGGAGGAGCCAGCACATTTAACACACTCGTATGGAAGGATTTGCAGTTGTCATCTATTTTCCGTACATTTCCCAACATGCACCGAATATTTATAGTTGCTATATTACAGGATAGGAAGAAGCACCCATCACCAGTGTTTATGTATCCGCCAAGTTTGTTCCACAAACAGTAGGTGGTGTTTCGTGGCAATATTTTAAGGACTCATTTATCTCCAATTTTCTGACGACATCAATGGTTCCCTTAACGGTCTCATTGGCGCAAATATACGACCCCGTTATAAGATACCGGCTCACTCATTATATTTTTTGGCCTTTTCAGTAAATGTAATGCAGTGCGAGCCAAATCACACCAAACATTTACTCAACTAAGTATTTATTACAACTTATAGACATTGGAGTGTTCGCTAAACATGTAATTAAGGTCATATTTCTTAGAAGGGAATCGGTGCATTTTCCCCGCGATAAGACAAACGCACTATAGTGTCCTCAGTATGTCCTGGCGTTATCTCTCTTCTGGCCTTGCTTTATATCCTAAGCCTCCAACACTACCACCATAACTATCACTATTACTACTGCTGTGACTAATCACCACAACAACTACTACTACTACTACAACCACCACCACCATCACCACCATTATGGATCTTCTGCTACTATTACTCTCCACCTCCACTACCATTACTGCTACCATTACCACCACCACCACCCAGAACTTCAACAACAACAACAACTACCACAACCACCAATACCACCTTAACCACCACCACTATCATCAACACCGCAGTGCTCTACAATATACCACCATCATGATCCACTCTCAAAATGCATAATCACCACCACTATTTCAACTACCACTCCCTCAACTACCACTATCTCAAGTACAGTATTTTATTACTACCACCACCATCAACACCACTCTTCTTATAATTCACCATCATTACCACCATCACCATCACCATTCTAATCAATACATTATCACAGTGAGAGAGACTGGACAAGTTCACTCAGCCAACAGTACAACATTACACTCCATGGTGCCACAACTACCAAACGTATTATCAACTAACTATTAAATATATAACTTTACTCTACAGTTTTATTTTCAATCTGCCATTCATTATACCACACACACACACGAGTCAGTACGGCGTCTGTAACAGTGATCGTTGCGTAAAGTATCTAAAAATAGTACAGAATAATATTTTAGAGCCTGCACTGACGTTCGATGTAACAAGTATCACTCGAGTGGGGATTACTGAAATGAACACTGTAGCATGTGATATTCCGGTCTTTTTCCACCGGCAATCGTCAGAGGACACCGTTTGTATATTGATCGAGTGAACTATCAAAGACAAAACTCGTGTCGTGAAATCTAGTGAAAACATATGGTAGAAAGCTAACCATACCATACTGGGCATGAACGTTATTGTGGTGGGGCTTTCATTGTGTTTCACGAGCTATATTAATTAAATCACTGGACAAGACAGTGACACGAGTTTTGTCTTTGATAGTACAGTTGGACACATGAATGGGTGGTACAGCCCTGGTGAAAGATACTTGTTCAATTTGAATAACTAGTGTCTATTATGAGGTAGTTGCTTTTCATTACCATCCTCAATACTGACTTCTACCCCTGGTGTCTCCTATTTGGCACTAAGGAACTTGATATTGGGAGAAATTGACCATCTTTCACTTGGGCTGTACCACGAATTCCTGTGTCCAACTGTACATCACCACCAAGTCATTTAAAAAAAGGAGTAAAATTGTGCAAATTTTTGGTGTAATTTTATGAGGTAGCAAGTATAGTTCTGACCTGTGTATAGTACTGACCTGTGTATAGTACTGACCTGTGTATAGTACTGACCTGTGTATAGTACTGACCTGTGTATAGTACTGACCTGTGTATAGTACTGACCTGTGTATAGTACTGACCTGTGTATAGTACTGACCTGTGTATAGTACTGACCTGTGTATAGTACTGACCTGTGTATAGTACTGACCTGTGTATAGTACTGACCTGTGTATAGTACTGACCTGTGTATAGTACTGACCTGTGTATAGTACTGACCTGTGTATAGTACTGACCTGTGTATAGTACTGACCTGTGTATAGTACTGACCTGTGTATAGTACTGACCTGTGTATAGTACCGACCTGTGTATAGTACTGACCTGTGTATAGTACTGACCTGTGTATAGTACTGACCTGTGTATAGTACTGACCTGTGTATAGTACTGACCTGTGTATAGTACTGACCTGTGTATAGTACTGACCTGTGTATAGTACTGACCTGTGTATAGTACTGACCTGTGTATAGTACTGACCTGTGTATAGTACTGACCTGTGTATAGTACTGACCTGTGTATAGTACTGACCTGTGTATAGTACTGACCTGTGTATAGTACTGACCTGTGTATAGTACTGACCTGTGTATAGTACTGACCTGTGTATAGTACTGACCTGTGTATAGTACTGACCTGAGTATAACACTGACCTGAGTATGACAGCGAGATGAAGGCGCGTAACAGAAGGCTTGTTCCACTAGAGGATCATCTCCACACATGGCTCTCACCAGGCACTCCCTGTAAAACACACACAAATAAATAAATAAAGAAGCAAACACACACGCACGCACTCACGCACGCACACACACGAGTAAAAACATAATATTATTGTGCACGTGAGATATCAATTAAAAGGACTTAAAATGAACCATGCAAGGAATGGAAAATCCTGTAGCACAAGGACATGGAGAGGTGGGTCTGCAAACACGAAGGAGACAAAAGGAAAGGAATTGAAATGGAGTAAGAGAGAAGACTGTGCTAAGACTGTAGAACCTTGTATTACAAGGGAAAAATGTATGAAGGTAAAGTTTTCCAGAGTGATTACTTTACCTTTAGTTGTGTACAGTACAGTACAGTACAGTACCAGTTGTGTACAGTTCAGTACAGTACCAGTTGTGTACAGTACAGTACAATACCAGTTGTGTACAGTTCAGTACAGTACCAGTTGTGTACAGTTCAGTACAGTACCGGATGTGTACAGTACAGTACAGTACCAGTTGTGTACAGTACAGTACCAGTTGTGTACAGTACAGTACAGTACCAGTTGTTTACAGTTCAGTACAGTACCAGTTGTGTACAGTACAGTACCAGTTGTGTATAGTACAGTACCAGTTGTGTACAGTGCAGTACCAGTTGTGTACAGTACAGTATCAGTTGTGTACAGTTCAGTACAGTACCAGTTGTGTACAGTACAGTACAGTACCAGTTGTGTACAGTACATAAAAGACTGAGAGTACCGGTTAACTCTTACATAGGGAGTTGGATATAAAAAGAGTGAGTCTGAGTAGTTTAGAGAACATAAATAATATTTCCTCTAACGTTATGCAAATAATGTTATATTTTGTCCCTTTTCTTATTGGAGCCATTGTCTGACAAGTGGCTCCTGTCAGCTTGTGTGGGCGAAATGGAGGTCTACTGATTTCTCCAAGCAATGCTGCGAAACAGAACCCCTGTTAGTAATATTGAGGTCGTTTGTTTCTTATAATAGTTTGAAGGAATAAATAGCCCTCAATGTCTCCAACATTAAGTCGTCCGGTCCCCTAATAATTCAACCACATTACCATGAATTAAAAAAGTAAAACACGGACTTCAGGAGAGAAGAGTGTGTAGCCTATGTGTGTGTGGGCTGACGGGCATGTATATATTTTATTAACTAACCTTACTCTTTTGGTGCGACATGACCTCGTACAGGGACCCCACAGGACATCTTCCTCGTATAAACCAGCAGCCATCATAATAGCGGTTGGATTATAACTTCTGTCCTCAACAACTATCACCACTGTCTCTTCTGCTGCACCGTGTATAGAGCTACGCCCTCCACTCTCACTCCCCTCATTCTCACTGTCACTCTCATTGATGTAACTTTCACCTCCATTTTCATTCTCACTGTTAAAATGATCAAGGGTGTTACTGGTATTGGTTGTATTTCCACTCTCCTCATCTTCACTTAATATGTCCCAACTTTCACTCCGGTCACCTTCACTGTCGCTGCTTCCACCAACATTGTTACTTTGGCAATGACTTCCCAAGCAGGGCTGGAAGTGAACATAAAGAGATTAAAATAAAATACAAAACAACCTATCCTAACATAGCATAACATAGCATCCAAGAGGATGGATATGGTAGATGTGTTTAAGAGAGGAAGTTTGGATGAGTTAGGTATGTGTGAAACGAATATTGAAATGAAATGGTTTAGATGAATGGGACAATGTGGAGTGTGTCAGAGCAAGTGTGGGAGAAAATGATAGGTGTAAGGAGGGTGTGGGTCTACTGATGAATGAGGAGTGGAGTGATGCCATGATTTATTATCTATGTCCCAGCTCAAGGTGCATGTATGTAAAGTTTAAGTTTGCGAGAGTGAAAATGGTAATTGTGATTGCTTATGCACCTTGTAATGATAGGAAGGTGAATGAGAAAGAGAGTTTGTAGAACATGTTAATTGGAGTGATTGAGAGATTGCCAAAGAGTTACAGAGTGTTTATGATGGGTGATATGAATGTTAAGGTTGAAATGTGTCCTCAGAATGATGTGATGGGAGCGTTTGATGTGTCTGGAGTAAATGATAATGGAAGGAGATTGTGTAGTGAGAGGAAACTGTGTGTGTGCAACTCTTTTCATTTTAAACAAAAAGAGGTGCACAAGTATAGATGGGTGCGTGAAAGTAATATGAGGCATGAGAGAAGTCTAAATTAATTATGTTTTGGTAAAGAAGAAAATGTTGAAGATGTATATGATACAAGAGCTATGCGAGGATTAAGTGGTTTGTTTGTCTTACCATAATTATGATAGTAGAATGTAAAGCGTTTGTAGAAGATGGATGGTATAAGAAACATACCAGGAAGGAAAACAAGTAAAGTTGTAGAAATAATGACAAAACAGCCGTGCAGAAGTGGAAGAATATGCAAATAATGTAAAAAATGAGCTTAGGTTGAAGGGAATGGTGGAAAGGGATCTTGAAAGCTTACGGAAAGTATACAAGGACAGCTTGGTTAAGAAAGCAATAGAAATATGTGAAGTGGCCAAAGTTCTTAGTGCCTGGAAGGGTACAGTGTGGTGGGACGCTGATGTAAAGAGAGCGGTTGAGGTTAAGCTACAGAAATGGCTGATGTGGATAAATGAAAGGAACTTGGTGCACAAAAGAGGAGAATATGTAGAGAGTAAGAGGTATGTGAAAGGGTTAGTGAGAGAGAAGAAAAGAAGAGCATGTGAGAAACTAGGAAGGAAAATTAATGAAAATTTCACTGAAAACCGAAATCTGTTCGGGAAAGAGGTCAGGAAATGCTGGAGTGAAACGGGGAAGAAGGTTGAAAGTGTTTAAGGATAGGAATGGGAGACTACTCACGGATGCAAATGAAAAGAGAGGAAAATGGAAGGAATATTTTGAGGAATTAATGAATAAACATGGTGAAAAGGTTGCTAAAGTCAACTTGATTGGTTTGGGAAGTGTTCAAAGAATTAAGGTAGATATATCTATGGCAAAGATAAAAGAAAGTGTTAAAGAATTTAAAGAATGGTAAAGTAGCAGGAGTGGATGAAGTGACTGCTGATATGATTAAATACAGTGGAAACTATATTTTTGGAGTGGTTAAGGAGGAATTGTCATTTGGCTTGGGAATCTGGTGATGTACTGTACCTGAGGACTGGAGAGAGGCAGTTATTGTGCCCCTTTATAAAAATAAGGGAGAGCAGAGTTATTGTAAAAAAAAAGTCTGTTTCGAATCGTAGGAAAAGTATATGATAAAACAGTTATTGAAATGGTGAGAGAAAGATCAGAGGAGTTAGTGAGTGATGAACAGGGAGGTTTTCGAGGTGGTAAAGGATGTATTATCAGGTATTTGATGTTAGGCAGTTGATGGAAAAAGCCGGTGAGAAAGATAGGAAACTGTGTATGCCATTCATCGATTAAGAGAATGCTTATGATAGAGTGAACAGAGAAGGCTTATGGGAAGTTCTACAAATGTGTAATGTAGGCTGCATATGGTAAAGTTTCCAGTTGCTGTTGATGTGAGGCAAGGATGTCTGATGTCACCATGGTTGTTTAATATGTACATGGATGGAGTAATAAAAGAGGTTAAGGTAAGAATATTGGAAAAAGGAATGGAATTGTTTGCAGGGTGGAGAAAAATTGTCTCTATTGAACTTGATGTACGCAGTTGACGCTGTGTTTTTGGCAAGTAGTGAGAGAGATCTAAGAAGATTTGTGGCGAGTTTTGTAGAGTTATGCAAACGAAGCTGTTTGAAAGTGAATGCGGTTAAGAGCATCGTGATGATAGTGGAGAAAGTGGGTAAATCAGTGTTCAGTGTGCAAGTGGGTGGTGAGAATCTCGAGGT
The DNA here is from genome assembly GCA_033782935.1 of Petrolisthes cinctipes. Classification (NCBI taxonomy): domain Eukaryota; kingdom Metazoa; phylum Arthropoda; class Malacostraca; order Decapoda; family Porcellanidae; genus Petrolisthes; species Petrolisthes cinctipes. The sequence continues at coordinate 5,552,466 of JAWQEG010000286.1, forward strand.
GGTTTAAGAGTTAAGGTCATCATCATCATCATCAATACCTCATTTCTCTTTCTTCAAGGGGTGGAGAGGCTCTGGTGCCAGTGTAGGGCCCCCGATAGGTTGGCGGTCCAGCTCCGAGGCTATTTGAACCTTTAGTAGGGTAATTGTTTGAGAATGTGGTCCCCAATCTTCACCTCCCACCCCCTTGTATTGTAGGGGATACGAGGCTGACTGCACCATCAAAAGAATGAGGGGCGAAGGGTACGCCACTTCCCAAAGCCATAAGAGTAAAGTTACCTTAGAGTAATGTTGGATAAGAAATAAAGGTGTTGGAAAGAAGTGGAAAACTGAGTAACACAGGAGAGAAAGGTAGCATGTGCATTGAAGTCACTGATTAGAAACAGAGGGTTAGGTACAGTGGCTGAAAGAGCATTACATGAACGAGTGTTGATGCCCATTTCGACATACCATTGGCAAACCTTGGAGTGTCATGAGTATGAAAAATCCAAAGAAAGAGTAGTTGAGATTAATATGCCGAGAAGTGTTTGTAGAATCCGTAAAATTAACAGAGGTGAGAAACACTGAAATCCACGAAAGGTGTGGTGTGACCAAATCACTGGATCAGAGAGTTGAAGAAAGTGGTATGAAAGTTGTATGGGCATGAGGAGAGAATGGAGGATACAAGAGTGGTGAAAAAGGTGTATGATAGTGATTTTGAGGGGAGGAGAATGTGTAAGAATGTATAGAATAAGAATGAAAGAAGCAAAAGAACTGGTGCATGATAGACAAGAGTGGAATAAATTCACAAGGAGGAGTGTACGTTAGGGCTGGCAAACTGGTGTTCATTTGAGAGTCCATGAAAGCGCTTCTTTCACCAAGGCTAAGGGAAGGGACCTACGTCGTGGATACAAGAACTTGTTGAGGAGAGGGGAGCCTGAGAATTTCGTTGGCTTGAAATGGGGAGTAATTGTGTGCGTGACCCATTTCACTGGGTACTATGTCTTTACTTTCTGTATTCTGCTTTATATTTGTATCCCTGGTGCTAGAGCCTCCACAACCCTTGAAAAAAGGGAAATGGGGTATTGTTGATGATATATAACATAATATAACATAGCATAACACAGCATAACATAACATAGCATAAGATAACAACACATACCATAACATAACATGACATAATACAATAAAATACATATCATAACACAGCATAACAAAATATAATTTACTACAATACAATAATGTAAAAACTATACTTAATTAATGTAGTGATAATGTATAGCAGCTCCCTTAATCAATTTCATGTCATATTCAGTTAATATTATACAATCCAAGAAAAATTACACCAACTTATGTATACAACTTGATACTTAATTGCAACCTATAAATAATGGAATGTATGTATGTATGTATGTATGCCAAACGTGTATTTTTGGTCATATTATTATCAAGAAGGAAATCGGTACTTTTTCGCCACGGTAACAAAAATACGCACTAAGGTTGAGTGTATCTTCCTAATATTTTACGTATCAAAGTATAAATATGGATCTTACTAAGGAAATTATTTGCATTGGACGAATTGGAGGGCAACTGATACCTCCAAGCTATGTCAGAATGCTATAGTGTATAGACTCCAAAATCCCCACACATTAAACGAACACCTTAAAACTTTACATAAAGGAGTATAGGTGTATATATATGGGTCTTAATAATATTATATATAAAAGGGTATAGGTGTATATATATATGGGTCTTAATATTTTACATAAGGGAGTATATAGGTGTATATATGGGTCTTTATCATACTTTACATAAGGGAGTATAGTTGTATATATGGGTCTTTATAATATTTTACATAAGAGAGTGTAGGTATACGTATATATGGGTCTTTATCAAACTTTACATAAGACAGGAAATATGTTCTTATCATTACCACCTCCTCCTCAACAACATGACACCTTACTGTGTGTGATTCTTGAGTGTTTTTTGGTCATTTGGTTTATTTTCAGTAAATTTTGACATGTGTGAGGGTGTAAAGTGGTAAGAAAAGAAGACTGCTAGATGAGAAAAGTCTTGTGTGTACCACACTGGAGAAGGAGACTAAGAGAAGGAACAGTTAGCGAGAAGGAAAAAGGAGAAAAGGATTAGATTATAGAGAGGGAGAAAGATATATGGGTTCGGCCAGAAAGATCTTCTACAGTACTACAATGGAGAAGAAGAGAGAGGAGGGAAAGTCAGCAAGCAGTAAATAGAAGGAACAGAGGGACACTTAAAAAGGGGATAAAGAATAGCGTACAAAAGGGCAAAACTTTTTGACATTATTTTTTACAGACTGACTGACAGACAAATGGAGGCAAAAACAACCTTACCAAAACGGGAATGAAACCCTACGCCATCAAATGTGAAGCAAGGGATCTCCACTAAAACATACCGGATGAGCATATCTCATTCAGGTGTATTTTGAGTTCCAGGCATAACATGGTTAACTGACTCTTTTAGTGTGGCATGGTCTAGACTCTAGTGGGATGATCCCGTGTCTTACATGGCCTACGGTTCCATTTCAGAGTTAAATTGCTCATATTTGTACTCGAGGAAATGTGTGATTATTTGGGTCATAACTCATAACCTCTCCAACCCTTTATCTTGTTTACAAACAGACAAGTAGAAGCAAAATCATAATCCCCCCTACAGTATTACATAATAGTGAAAATGTACCAGCTTCCTCACTTATTAATTTCTTGGCATTTTCTATAAATATATCAATTCAAGCCAATAATATACTACTAACAAATCACACAATTAAAATCCATTATTTTACCTGGCGAAAATGTACCTGCACCTTTACTTAATTTCTTGGCTTTTTCCGTAATTGTAATGCAATCCAAGACAAATTATACTAATTATTTACAGAACTTAGTACTTACCTGCAACATAAAAAACTGGATTTTTGTAAAACGTGTACAGTATATACTGTAAGAAACGGGAATCGGTATGTTTTCAATACCATAAGAAAATAGAGTATAGTTTATAAGAACTCCCGCTACAGGCCCAAAGAGGTACAGTCACTTATTAATTGGAATGGAAGACGCTTTATGCCTGGAAGACCCTGTAAAACTAGGGAAAACGTGGTAGAAAGGAGAGATAGCAAGCACGAAGGGAAAAAAATCTGTTTAACTTTACATATGGAAAATACAAACATCCCTTGTTAAACTAGTATATTTTTCTAGTGTATTATCCACTGTTTTGAACGATTTTGACACATTCCAATAGGAAATGGATTATTTTGGAGATACCCCTTACCAACTTATCCAACATCCTTCGGGGAGAGTGTTGGGGAACAGGGGTGTTTGGTGGGGAAAAATATCGAGCTTTAACATATTTGGATATGGTTGTGTATTTTTGGAAGGCCATCAGCTTTGATTTAAAAGCAAATAATAAAGGAGGATAAATTAGGTCCCAGTAGATTGCCCCGGTTCAGTCCAGTGGGTAAAGGATATCTCCCAAACAAAGCATTTCCCAATGAATTGATGATAAAGAGGGTGTATTGTCTAATAGTAAAGTTTTCTTAATAGACAAGGCCCATTCCCCAAGCAAGACATCTTTTACGGGAGTGGCATTAAGTTTTCTGGTAATATTGGACTACCTAACGTTATGGGGTGGGGGACGTTTGAGGGTAACATTAATTCTATAAGAAGGAAAGGAGACTGCTCTAGTCCCAGAAAACTTTGTAGGAAGGAAAAGGTGATAGAGTGGTGAGACAGCAGGTACGAAGGAAATAGAAAGTAGGGACGGACATTTAAAGACATGACAAAAGTTACGGGTGTTTTGCCTGGAGGGTGGCGGTGTATTTATATGAGTAACTGCGTGTAGGGATAACCTATGTAAGTACAGTACACAGTGAGCGCCAATAATCGTGTTGTGTTTATGTCAGAAACATTATGAAAGCCCCATGATATATGGCGGGTTTTTTTACCACATTTCACATTATGACTATTGGCGCTCATTTCACTGTAATAATTTATTCAATAAAGTTTCACTTCACTTCTATTCCTCACCATCTTGTCGGCGTCTAAGATGTTCATGAGATCAATGAGAGCTTCCCGGTAGCTTTCCACTTCTCCCGGTAGCAACCCAGTCCAACCCTCCTCCCCCTCTACCTCCAACGGTACACTAGGAGCTGCGGGGAGGAGAGGAGGAATGAGGAGGATGGAGAGGAGGATGGGAAGAAGGGGGTATGAGAGATGATCCATGACGTCCACACTCCTCCAATGCCAGCGGAACACTGTCCACTGTGGCCTGTGGGTAAGCTGTTATTATCGGGTGAAGTTTATTTCCTACAGTATACAATAACCACAATACTATTTTTCTGGTGAAACTGTGTCCCGACTCACTTACCATGGGCTCCCTCATGGTGCTGCTGTATCGTATCATCCAACGACCATTATGAGTCTTGTTACTACTATTCCATCACATGTTACTCTAGATAACACATGAGGCTTCATCAGTTAGTCATATCTTCACTACCCACCACACATCTTCACTATCCTCAACACATCTACAATACCCACCACACATCTTCACTATCCCCAACACATCAACACTATTCTCAACACATCTACAATACCCACCACACATCTTCACTATCCTCAACACATCTACACTGCCCACCACACATCTACACTATCCTCAACACAATGTCATCCACACTATCCTCCACACATCTACACTACTTCAACACATCTACCCTATCCACCACACATCTACACTATTAAATGTGATGTAACTCCAGGTGTGCTGTTGAAGTAAACTGAGTACCCGGATTTCCAATTAACACTGATAACATAAGCAATAACAAAACAATTTATTTACAATCAAATTGTTTTGTTAGAACAGTGTCATGCTTGTTTTGCAATAGATTTATACTGTTGTTGTAAAATTTAGTACTGGTTATAGTTTCCGAGCTACTACCAAACCCCGACCCCTCCATTACCTCCCTCCTTTATTCATACTGGCATGTTTCGAAATCGAGAAACGAAAGTCGAAATTGGCGGTTTCCACCTTGTGCACAGTGCACACTGACACTGCTGCAGGGATGAACTTGGAAGTGAAGGAGGCTGTACTTCTCTGCAACTTATATATACTGTACTTTACGTAAAGCCAAGCGTGTATTTATGGTCATATTACCTAGGAGTACAGTATCTTAAATTATTCCAGCTATAAATATCAACTCAGTACAGTCCTGTATATCGATCACATCTCCACACTGATATGAATGAGACATACTATACATACTTGTCTCTTCTCTTTGACTGAGATACTGTATACCTTAAAGCCGCTTTCATATTAAAGTGGAACGTCGTATATAGGTGGCATGGCACGAGACATGCCACTCTGAAACAAACCTATGGAAACAGATGTAACCTTTCACACTGGAGTGGCGTGGCACGTGGCATGTGCTATGTGTCACTTGGATGCTACTCCGAAATCGATCGGGGCCGTTTTTTTTTTTTTTTTTTAACGTGACACCTACAACCTTGCACAATGTTATCAAATTTAAAGGTGTTTTTCTCACACCTAAATAGGGAATGGCAACCAAAACATAGGTACTTATATAGCATGTAGTATTAAAAGTGGCACAATATAAAAATTGCCAATGTACGGTGTGAATAGAGTATTACTGAAAGCAAGAACAAATCAGCAGTTTCAAATGAGGCGGGGCTGGCGGGAAAGTGGCAGTGGCAGGAGGCGTGCCATGTCACTCTAGTGCAGTGGTTCTCAACCTTTTTCAGTCCATTCCCCCCTTCATGAATTCTCAGCATTCATGTGGCTTCCCTGCATATTTTCCCAAATCCTACCCCGCCAAAAAAAAAAAAAAAAAGTTTAAATAAAATAAAAACAAAATGTTGAAGAGGAGAACACTTGCTCTATTTAAGTTTAATACAAAGTTCACAGTCGTAATTATCTTATATTTGATAGATTTCTGTGATCATATGCTTTCTGTGATCATAAGAATTGTATAATTGGTGACAGCCCGTCATTCCCCCCCTAAATTCTTGCCATGGACCCCTTGGGGTCCATGGCACCCAGGTTGAGAACCACTGCTCTAGTGTGAATTAAAACACTGTGTCACGTTCTGCTTGCCTCTTGCCACTTTGGTGTGAAAGCCTACTAAAAATCATACACTTCAGATGGATTTTATGTATGTACATTTCCACCAGCATAACTATATTTTCTGGCAAGGAATGCTTGGCTACAGAACTTTTGGTGATGACTGTACTTCTTGTCCCTCCCCTCTCCCCATTAGTCCCCGTAGGTGGGTATTGCCTGCAGTGATGTGAGCAATACTTTAAAGGTTTTGGCGCCCCTTCGGCCCCAGCCACTCCCTTTCAGTTCTTCAACTGTCCCTCTTTTCATTTTATTTCCTTCCTGCTTGCTGTCACACCTCTCTATCACCTTTATCTGGCGTTATATGACCTCGCTGTTGCGGCGCCTAATATTAATCAATCAATCAATCAATCTCCCCATTAGTTGACTTCAGTCTTCTCCACCTCCCCTCTCCCCCTTCTCCAGGTTCTCCTAGTCCACACTCCTCACTACTCCACTCCCTCCCCCTACCTGTGGAGGTATACCTGTGGAGCAAGGTAGAGTGATTGCGAGTGATAGAAACGAGTGGAGGAGGGTGGTGAATGCTTGAAGAGTGGACGCGGCTTCACGGTCCTTGGAGGAGTGGCCTGCATTGAGTGTGGCCCATGGCCGGCTGGATGCTGGAGGGGGAGTTTGCCCTGTAGTGAAGTGGCAGGGGTAAACCAGCATTTGCTGTCGGGCCTTGTTATGGATGCAAACATGGCTGTACCCCTTGTAGTCCCACAAGGAGATGCGGTTGTGTGGTGGGGGTTCTCCCTGCTCCAACAGGGATCGGGGGGTTGAGATAAGGAGTGTGTGTTTGGGGGGGGGGGGGGGAGTTCTATGTTTGTACATTTTGTTTCGGTGGGTGTGCGACGTGACTGAGCTACCTCCAGTGTAGAGATAAAAGCCTGGTATATGTATGTGTATGTATGTATTCTTACAGGGAGGTGGCCAGGCGGTTTGTGATCTGGTCTCGTAACCTATGAGTCGGGAGATCGATTCTTCCCAGGTGAGGGCCTGAGAATATTTATTCTTTCAATTTGAGTTTCAGGCACTATCTATATGTCCACCGAACGTTGTAAAACAACCTCGCTGGTACCATAACATCTGCAGTATTTGGTAATTACCCTCTGTGGTTGGGTACCAGTTCGGAAGTCGTTACGTGTGTGTGTGTGAGTAGCAGCTGACCTGGGCCACGATAACGGGCTTGATAAAGCCTATCTTTTTCCTCTCCTATTCCTACTTTTCCTCTTCTATTCTCCCCATCCCCATTGGCATTTCTAGCTTTGAAAAACTGTGGTGGTGGGGGGGGGGGGCAATACAGGGTGTTTATTATAGGTGGTTTTGATGTTTGTGTATGGTAGCGTAGCGTTGGTCGGCGGTATTCTTCGAAGGTACAAGGTGTTTTGAAGCTATAATCTTCTCAGTACTGTCAGAGTTTTTTTAAGAAGTTTCTGTACAACGGGAAGGGAATATGGGGAATGTTTGGTGTTACCCCTTTGAGGTTCGTTATCAGCATCAAGGTAAATATGGTTTCACAAGGTATAGTCAACCACTACGAAACTGGCGGGTGTAGGTGGGGCAGCCGCCCCAAGCAGCCCTGCCATATCTGGTCTGTCAGAATGGGATTACCCAGGGCCCAGGGCAGTAGATTAGCAGTCCTTCACCTGAATCTCCTCCCTCTCCCCCTTAGCCTACTCTTTCTTCATCTGTATTTTATGTGTCTGTTTGTCCCTCTGCATAGTAATGTGCTTCTGAATTATTATCCTTTTTTTTTTATTATTATTTTTACGTCTGTATACTATTTGTACATTTATTCATAATTTGTACATACCCCTTCCTTTTGCCTCCCTTGTGTGTGTGTGTGTGTGTGTGTGTGTTGGGGGGAGGGGAGGGAGGGCGCCGGGTAGGGTGAGGTCAGGACTCTGTTGAATGTAAGGATTAATGGCAGGTGTAAGTAGAGAAGGGCTATGACTTGTGTGTGTGTGTGTGTGTGTGTAGAAGGAAGACGTGATAGGATTTTGTACGTGGTGAACATTTTCTTCTGCAGTTTGGCGAGCTGCCTCAGGTAAAAGCTCGCTCCAACACCCTCTTCTATGTGGGTGTTGGTAAACCAAACAACAACAACAACAACATTCTGCAAAGTACGAATTTACGTAGAAAATGATTTCCTTCTCATGGAGCCAGTGTGGGTGGTGAGCAGCAGCAGGGGATGTTCTTCCTTCCATTGTGGAGTCTAAAGGAGAAGTGACCTGACTGACCTCATTAATCTCCTGACCCCGCTCTCACCATTTAAAGACTATATTTATAGAATCAGTGCACCACTGTACGAAAACGTTGCCATTTTGGTGTGGTTTTTGATAGAGTGATGTGGGTTGGAAAGCCAAATGTGGCAGCACTGCTTGGGGGAAATGCCCGATCCTGCCATACCTAAACCACCAGTTTCCAAGTGGTTGACTGTAGTTTCATGATCACTCGGCCGCGCACCTAGAGTGACGTCACGATGTATCTGGGAAATGATTGGCATAGATTTGGTAGGGTTGGAGAGAAAGAAAACGGAGGTACTGTATCCTAATGTAAATTATTAATGCAGTTTTATACATTATTGACTTTGCTTTCTTTCATGATATTACTGCAATTGTATACCTTTGTTTACTCTTATTACTTTCCCATCATGTATCAAATAACTTCGTGGCCTATAGCGGCAACGTTGAGTGTTGGGGCTTGTACTAAGGGTAAATAAAGAACGATGAAAAAAAAAATTGTTTTATACATATGATATGAGTTTTATTGGCGGCCGTAGAACAACCTTGAAGAGAACAAATCCTTGACGGATAAAACGTTTAACCTAAAGACCACAAAAAGGAAAAATTGAAGTTGCTTTTGTTGTACTGAAAATTGATAAAGCCCTTTTACATACATACATACTTACCTTGATATCTTCTTTGCATTTCTATGACACAAACTAGTATTATTTTCTCAGCCTTCCCTCCAGTATCTGTGCCTCATTTGTTGTTTTGCCTCATTTCCCCTAACTCAATCAGCAATTATATCTTCTTAAATCCTTCGCATATCATGCTACATGTTTCTATACAATATCATTATTACATCCTTGGGGGTGCTGCTGGTAAACCAAACAACAACAACAACAACATTACAGTACATCCTTGAGAAGGTCATGAAAATGGAGTATACTTCCCTTATAATGCACAGATGTACAATCGGGGACAAAAATAATCATCCACATATGGGTAACTCAAACAATTTGCTGTCTAAAGTTTTCACGTTCAAATATGATGTTAGTATTTTAAGTGGTGTGTAGCTGCTTGTAGTAGATTTGCGTAGCTGCTTGTGGTAGATTTAAACATGGCACTTAACAAATTTATTGGAAAGTTTATCAGCTAAGTATCAGAGGGAAGGTGTCAAAATATTACGTGGGTTGCCCCTATATGGATGATTATATTTTACCCCGACTGTACATCCACGTACAATACACACAGTGGGCAATAGACCTGTTTACTCTAACCTAAAACAAGGAATATTATGACTTTTTAGACAGAATATAGGCTATATATAATTGTACTCATATTCTTTTTGCATAAAAATGCATCAGCAAATAAATATATGCATTTTTTTAAGGCTAAAATATCACGTGACCCCTGAATGGCAGTGAATGCTCTGTGATTGGTCGTGACGTAGATACCTTCGACGAGGATGTAAACAAACCTTGCGCCCTGCATCGTTTAGTGCATCACCCTAGCCTCTCGTATTTTATTTGGTATTATTATCCACAAATGAATCTGTACCTTTTACCCAAACACCACAGCGGTCTCATTTACTCGTCTTGGAGAACACACTCTCATGGGTCAGGTACATGGAGCTATGGTCAGGTCATCTGTCCGAGTACAACTAACCTCCTTTCCAGACTCCAACCCCATATCCCGATACATCGTGACTTAATGCGCAGAGCGTACCAATTTTCATACAGGTTGCCCGCCCACTGAAACTACCTGGCGTAGCTATATTTACCTTGATCAGAATGAAAATGCTAAGTAGTGGTCGGCTTACCGGAAGCGAACAGCTTCCGGCGTGACTCTCTGACCTAGCAGCACGTGTGCTTGCTAAGGAAACAAGTCAGCCGAAAGTGAACATTTTCCTGTATGCTCTTTTTACCCAAACTATGTGTGTCTCCAACGGCACTCAGAAGTTGGAGAAGCGCTGACAATATGCTTAACTCATATCTACTTGTGTGCTTGGCTTGTCTCTGACACATTTCCTCTTGTATAAATGTGTACATATACATACAGGATTATATGTGATAAAGAGATAACAAGCGTACGAGAAAGAGTAGCCACGAAGGTGTGGAATAGCGGCGAAGGGGGTAAGAGAGGCAGTAATCAAGAAACAAATAAACGGGGCGAGCGAGGGGTAACGGAAGTAGGGCAGACAAAGGAGGTGGAAAGTAATAGAAATGGTGGGTACGGAGAGAGGAACCAAGGATGGAGAAGATGGGAAGTACCACGTGGGGCAGGGGTGAATGATACAGGCAAGGATCGCACGGGTGGTAGGGGGAGAAAGTATATTCGGGTTACACACATTGACAACACTGGAGTGATGAACGCGGCAGTGGAGGAGACTGTATGTGTACCTTGTGAGTAGGAGCTGAAGGGCTTCGTGACGGGTGTCTGGGCTACCGAAGAGGTGCAGGACGTGGTCGTGGAAGAGGCCGTGGCAGTACCGTGGGGTGTAGCAGGGCACGGCATGTCGTCGAGTAGAGTAGGTAGGAGCACTGGGACAAAGGATATGCAGCTTACGTGTGAGTGTTGTTGAGTGGCTGACGAAGGTGAAGCACGTGGGAAGAGTAGCGTTGGATGCAGATCTAGGACGCTGGAGTTGTAGCTTACGTGAGTGTGACGTGGAGGAGATGGCGAAGGTGTAGCACGTGGGTAGAGTAGAGTGGGTCGCAGCACTTAAACGCTGGAGTAGTAGCTTACTTGCACCTGTCGTTGGGAGTAGCGTTGAGCGTAGAACGTGAACGTGGAGTGTGTAGCGTACGTACTAGAGGCGTGGAGATAGCGTAGTAGCAGCGTAGTGGAGATGGAATGTGGAGCTTACTTGGACGAAGAGTGGAGTTCGTAGTAGAGACGTAGCGTACTCGTAAAACGTGGAAGGAGTCTAGGGTAGCTTGCTAGAGTGAATAATTGACTGGTAAAGCGAGTATAAATCCGGGATCACCAATTGTAAGCACATGAGAGTGTGTTACTACCGGAGGTAAACAAACTCGAATACACAGTACATTTTATTCAACATTAAGTATAGGGTTGCACAGTAATGAGTAGAAGACAAGCACCTTGCAGTTGACCAAACCCGCTTGCCGTAGTGTAGTGTTGGGTACTGTAGAAGCTGCTGTAGAGAGCGGCACGTGGTGAACTGGTGTCTTGGTGTGACAAGGGTTGAGGCAGGTGAGGGAGAGGCGACCTTCCAAGTCGAGCGCTAGTGGGAGAGTGACCGATGCTGGCCCACACCGGAGGCGATCTTGGGCAGGTAAAGGAGGAGTGCAGGTAGACAAGGGAGCTTGAGGATGCGTGGGCGCCAAACAGTTGAGATGTAAGATGCGCAAGGTGCTTGGTTCACTACACACTCACACACACTCATACATACAAAGAAAGCTTACTTCCATTTACTAGTAAAAAACTAACGAGGAAATTAGTATTATAAAGTCTCACCATACTATTTGTTTAACTTGGCGGCAATGTACAATACAATTTCTCCCATTCATGTTATTTTCGGTAAATGTAATGAAATAAAGGACAAATTTCACCAAAATTATGCATACCTTGGTACTTCTCTTTAACTTAAAACTCTGAAATGTAGCCAAAGCCACACGTGTATTGAAGATCACAATTTATGCCAGGTGAATATAATACATAATGGACTGCTAGTGTTAGAAAGTTCTTTACATTCCTTTGCCTTTTTCCTCCTCCTCCTCCTCCTCGACGTAGGAGGGATTTGCTTGCAAATATGTGGGCAATGCTTTAATTAAAGGTTTTGGCACCCATTCAGACTCGAGCCACTCCCTATTCTCTCTCCCTTCTATTTCTTTCGTGAAAGCTGTCCTTTCTCTCTGTCTCCTTCTCCCTTGTGCCAGAAGGTCTTTCTGGCCTAGCGCAATCTTCTTTCTTCCCCTTTATAATCTACATTTCTTCACCTTAATTAGCAATCTAGCTAATTGAATAGTTGTTTAAAGATACATTTCCTTTCCTTTGTTTTCTTCCTCCTCTTCCTACTACTACTACTACTACTACTACTACTACTACTATTTTTCCTTCAACCAAGTAGACTCGTTAACATAGCGTAATCAAACTGCTATGCCAGGACTAGTGGGTGATATACTGTTTGAAAATTCCATTGTTTTCCTCCTCCTCCTCCTCCTACATCCGGTGCGACGGAAGTACGGGTGTAACACACTGCCCTGACAGCAGCTCAGTACATTATGACAAGATACATAAGGGTAAACATAGTTTGGAATAATCATATACATAATAATATACAGCTATGGCTGATAGTGTCATTACATTAAATAGTTATCTGCTTACAAATACTGGAATGTAAGCCTACATATAAAGTTAAATTACTGTACTGTACTTATAAGGGAAGCAGGCATTGTTGCCAGTATATATACATACTAAAAAACACACTATAGTTACAGTGATTAAAAAAACTAAATCAACGACAATGCCCATACATTCTTTAATGATCTTACGGGTCATTCTGAAGCCAATTTTGTCAAACCTGTGTGCAATAGGACGTGTGGTACAGGCAGAAGCTGAATTTTAGTCTGTTTTAATTTGCTTCCTTGTTTTTTTTTTTCTTCTTTTATATGTTCCGACACTGGACATAGGCTTCAACAAGCCCGTTGTGCTACTCACACACACACACACACACACGTCGCGACTTCCGAACTGGTACCCAGCCACAGAGAGTGGGAAGTGAGGGTAATTCCCAATTACTGCAGCTGTTATGGTACCAGCGACGGTGTTTTACGACGTTCGGTGGCCTTATAGTTAGTGCCTGAAACTCAGTTCTCAGGCCCTCGTCCGAGAGGAATCGATCTCCCGACCTGTAGATTAAGAGTCCAGAACTCTAACCACTCGGCCACCTCCCCTCTTGGTAAATATTGGTAAATATATATTGTTATAAAGTTTTCACCTCACCTGTCAAATATTATAGAATCACTACAATTCCTTTTTGCACATCCATAGGCAGGGATAATGGTTCAAAAAGTGAGAAAAATATCACACCACAAGATGTGTCCAGGTCACTCCAAGATCAGCTGACCAATGTTTTGAATGTACTTGACAGCGTACTAATAGGAAAATGGCTTCAAGTTTGTGACTTCATGGCGTCTCCATATTTTATACCTCCATGGGTTAGACATGGAAATTGCCTGCGAACTTTGAGTTAAACATTTTCTACGGTCATTTTACTTTTGTTTATTCTGGGGTATAACGGCGGTTACTCCCGATGCATCAACGGTTATCATCAGTTTATTGACGATTGTACGGTCGATTAACCTTTAGTACTGTAGTGATCCAAGCACCTATCCCATTCTCTGTTCCCATTCTCCATTCACCATGCTCTGTGGTGCGCGCAAGCATCTTAGTCGTCATTTGTCCCGCCAACGCACGGGACCTTTAAACGTGCCCAGCTCCTCAAGCACAGGCCGCTATAGCTTCACTTAGCTGGCTGACTTTGTAGCGTCCACAGCTCTCTCTCCCCCTGCCTACTGCCACACACTAACACAAGCCAAGAAACAGCAAGACCAGCGTTCTCCACACACAACGGTATCCAGACGTCCCTGTCTGTAGGCAAGCGGGAAGGCTATTCATCACGGTGCTTGGTTCACATATTCCTGTGTTATACTAAAAAACTGTACTTAGTATACGAGTCTGATGTTCACCTCCAGCTAGTAACTAGCCTCCTTGACTGTTATAATTCGTGACCCTTGGAGTAGGACCAGACTCGTCCTAAGCAGTACAACTTCTACAAGCTATAACGCCATTCTACAAGCTGCCTCTACAAGCTACAACCTGAGGGGGACCCACACTCAACGCCTCGTTTACACATCGCTTTCAAGGTACCCCCATACACACGTGTACACTCTTACCCTCCTAATTTAATTGCATTTTTACTACAGTGTTAATCTCCCCAGTGCTCTACACCCTCCACTTTTGTATTAACGTAGCATATCCCTGCTACTATAGCCACTTTCCTCTGTTTTGTTTCCTCTTGCCATTATACTCTTTGCGTTCAATCTTTCGGTATCTTTACCGTCCTTCCCCTTGCGTCTTTCGGCATTTCTCTGCCCTAGTTTTACAAGTGTCTTTCTGTACCACTGTACTCTCACGTTTTTCCTCACCTACCACCCCTCCCTGCCCCCCCACCCACACACACGAATCCTGGGGTGCCGTACCGACGCTACTACCCTGTGCTACGCATCACCTTCACACCACACGTGCATACCCTACGACGACCACGTGCTACCTCTACACTCCAGTGCTATGCTGCAAACGCACGACATACCTCGAGCTACGCCAGCAGCGATCGACAAAACCACGGGCTCAACTCTACACACCAGCAATGCAATGCACCTAATCTACGCCACCCTACGTTCCAGTGCCACGCCACTAACTCACGAACACCGCATACGAAGCTACGCCAGCATCGATCTACGACACCGCTTGCTCAACTATACGCACCAGGAATGCAACGCACCTAATCTACGCCACGCTGCACTCCAGTGCTACGCTACTAACGCACCAATCAATGTCACTATATATAAGTGACATTGGTACCAATGACGCACCTCAAGCTACGCCAGCAGCGATCTCCGACACCACGTGCTCAACTCTACGCACCGTTACTATAATGCATCTCACCTACACTCCAACACAACGCTACAAATGCACCAACACCATATTTCCAATCAACACCTCGACGATCTACTATTCTCACGTGCTCAGCGATACACTCCACTCCTGCTCGACGCTACACGCCAACGCATCACCTCGACGCCACGTGCAACACTTCTATGCTGATGACCACATACCAGTACCAACATCTCGTTCTCAACCTACAAGCAACGCCGTACTGTACGTACATATCCTGTGCATAAGAATTCGTGTTTACTTATTCTACGATATCTGTGCTACAGTCATGCCACACCATTACCACGGACGTCTTCATCTACACGACGCTCAACACCTACGCCAACGTTAGTCTCACCATTTCTACAAGGTGTTAGTACATTTACACACACTTCCCATCTGTTCTTTTGTGATTCCTTCCCAGTGCTACTTGCCCCTATTTTTACCATGTTGTTTTCGTATTTTTTATTGCCCTCTGTGCCCATTCTTGTGTTTTATATATTGTTTTCTGTACTCTGTGTGCCTTTCTCTCTTACATACTACGTCCTTCGCTTCATTTTCTTACCCTGCCACACCCACGTGCCTGAATTTACCTATACCTTTCTCCCCTCGCCCGCCAAACTTTCTCTTGGTACCCACGCTGTCCACTCTACCTCCGCCACTCCCTTGGGACTTCCATTTTCTCTCATACCTACCCTCTCCCACCTTATCCTCTTTCCACCCAACCTCCGCCACCCTCTTGGGACCTACATTTCCGCTCGTACCTATCCCCTTCCTCCTACCTGCCTAGTCTCCCTCCCGCGCTAGTTTCTCTGTGTACCTTCCTACCGCTCTTTCTACTCCGCCTCCAACAATTCTTTGCATTCCCACTCTCCTCTACTCCCACACCCCCTTGTATTCTCGCCCCCCCCCCCCCCCCTGATCGCTCCTGCCACTCTGGATACGTGCCAACCACGTGCCTACTCTACCTCAGTCACCCCTATCTACCCATGTTCTCTGTGTCCTACCCCTTTTTTACCCCCACCCTTATTCTCTCCTCCCCGTACACGCTAACCGCTCTCCTACTCTACCCCAGTCCCCCCACTTCCGCTGCCGTTTTCTTGCTCGCCATCACTACACTTTCGCCCATTCTCCCTCACTGCTGCCTAACCTGCCTACCCCACTTACTTTGCTGCCTTACCAGATTTCTGTACATCTTTTTTTTTTCCACTTCCATTCTCTCGTCACTTCCGCATCGCTGTTCCTTACTCTATTGTCTACTGTCCCCATACAAGACCCACACACTTAAGGCGTCTTCTATTTATGCCACTCGATCAACCCGGGTTGGCAACCTGTGTTGCTCCGAAAGACCCGGGTTGTCTGGTGTAAATAGAACACGCCGACCACCAACCCGGGTTGATATCCCTTTGTTTGTAAACATTGAAGATGGCATCACAAGACTCAGCAGAGCAGTTTTTCCCAGCATTATGCTCGGCACTCTCAGAATTTGATGACAAATCGAGTATTTCCCTACCTATATATATTATGTTGATAGTGTAGTTATGGGCTTCACAAGTGGAAATGTGACTGATGCCAGCCATTGGCCATGTGTTAGCTTCATTAAAAAGCTACTCTCAGATTGTTCAGGGATCTGTGCAGCAGACCATGCTTTGCAATTGAAAGGAGTATAATTTGTGGCTGCAACTAGGACAGTAACCATTCCCGACAAATTGGAGAAACTTATGTTTTTTTCATACTAGAGTCGATAAGAAAATCTGTAAATATTGAAAAATTACCGTTATTGCGTAAGGTTTTTCTACCCTTCTTACCCACTTATTTAGACCATTCTAATACTATTTTCTTCTATGGCATCTCCTCCGCAAATGCCCCATCTTACCTGACTTTACCTAACCTAACCTAGACCGCATCAGACTACCAAGACCTAACCTGGGCAGATCACCGGGACCTAACCTGAGCAAACTACCGGGAAATAACCGTGGTAAAGTACAGGAAATGACCGGGGCAAAATACTAGGACCTAGCCGGATCTGGCAACACTGCTATAAAACTGTAATTCTTTCAATAAATACCAGAAAAACTTGAGCATGCTTACAAGTATGATTATTAACCTAATCAATAGTGAATGTACTTCTGTAAATAATGATTTAGGTTTAACTGTTGATTTCATTTATGGCAAACATGGTTCTGTAAGAGTAGGTTAAAATTAAATACATGATTGTTATTATTATTGTGTATATTTAATCTCTGGGACTGTGGGAAACCAAATGGTAAATGGAGTTCAGGGTAGATAGGGAAAGCATAACAGGAAACCGGTTATTTACAGGAAAATTAAAAAATAACAAAATCCATTCTGGAAGTTATGAGAAAAGAAAAGGAAATCACTTGAAAATTAAAAAAGACCCTGAACAAACAATAAATTACTACAAGAATGGGGATCTGTTGAAAAGGATATCCCCTGCCCTAACATCTGATCTCTAGACAAATAATATAATTAGGTTTACCAGGTTCCCTACTCCAGTCCAACACACACACACACACTACACAACATAAAACTGAATCAATTTAACAACTTAAAATTCTAGATACAGTATTCTCTTGTGACAATAAACCAGCAACTAAGGCCAGTATAAATCAATACAGTACATAAAAAATACAACACAAACTAGGGCCATTCAGAATAAACTAGTATATATACATATTGCATCAAGGATGATATTTCTTTATTCACTGTCAGATTCATATTTTCATGATTTTTCATAATTTTCATTAAATCTTTGCAGTTCTTTTATAAGTTCCTTCCTATGGTCTGCCCTGCTGGCTTCACTATCTTTGACCACTTGAATATTTTCTTTAAGTAGGTCTACATCTTAAGTGAGTAGCTTTCTCACTTCAGTATTATGGGATGGTGGAAGTTAACCTCCACCTAGTACCCACAGTTGATGTGATGGCACAGACCCTTGTTGTGAAGTACCAGTGGAAGCACTTGCTTCTGTTGTTGGGGGAATTGGAGCTGTATATTCACTGATGGTACAGCAGGTGATGGTATGAGAGGTAATGGCACACCAGGGTCCAAATCGGGTTTTTGATATGCTGGTTCCAACACACATGTTCCTATTGCAGCATAGCTATTGTGGCTGGAACAAGCTTCATAAGAACAACCCTACGGGTAATATATAGGGTTTTAAAAATTTAACACAGAAACACCTCAAAAGTACTACTTTAAGTAGAGCAAAAGATATGGAATATATAATTTGACCTAAACAATTTTGGACATTTAAATAATCCCAGGGTCTACTTGTTTGAAGTTTGATGGGTAATATTGGTAAGCAAACCATAAAATATTTAATATTTTTCTGTTCTTGAATCAGCCAGACTTAACCCAAGCTAACTGAACTGGACTTGACCAAATTACTGGGACCTAACCTGGGTAAATTACCAAGATCTAACAAAGGCAGACTACTGGGACTTAACCTGGACAAACAACAGTGTGTGGAGCCTTTTAAATTAAGTTAGTGGGTCAAGCATGGTCAAAATGCACTGGTACCCTTTAATTTCATCATAAAAATAATGGAATACAAATCAGAGATATAAAAAAGTGGCACATCTTTCAATAATATTTCCTGGTTACTCTATCCACACTTTGGTGTCCAGTATTTCAATCAACAATTTCTATAACATGTCAGGCTGATATTTGCGAGGAAAAACTGCAGTCACAGGACTCTTCTGTACTTCAGTCCAGCACCATCCTGTCGAGTTGGCTGGTTTTACAAAATAATAGACATTTCCCTCAAATGCTACTGATTAGGGTACTCATGCCACTTCAAAATCATATTTCCTTTATGTATTTTGAAGATAACGTCTCATATTATGCTAAAATGTGATATAATTCTGTAAGAGGCCTTGCCAGTTATTGTTTATGTATGATCAGCTGATGAGCAACCCATAAAAGTTGCCAGATACCGCCACGTAACCCTGCTATCGAGATGGGTTGCTCCGGGTTGCCCTCCGACCAACCCGGGTTGGGGTGACCAGGGTTGCCTGGCGTAAATAGAAGATGCCAAATCGACGACTCGAGCAACCGGGTTGCCTGACCAGTGTTGCTCTGGCATCAATAGAAGACGCCTTTACGTCTCAACGTTACCGCCTTGTACACATGGTAACAGTCCTAACACCCATAGTATTTACTGGCTCCTCCTTACTGCCTCTACCCTTGCCGTAACTATGGCCACCGCATCCAACATCTCGTCACCTGACATGTCTATACCACACAATTCTAACACCTCCACACCTTCCCAGGATAATACGTCGATCCAAGGGAATACACCTACACATAATTATGCCACACAAACACCATACGTTCCACCTTTCTCGTTCAACATTCTTTGTTGGTTTAGACACATGAAAGCGCTATGGTGCTCCACCAATTAACATCTGACCAAAAATATCACGCTTTACTTAGGGCCCTCCCCGATGAAGTGTTTGACACCATCTTTCCATCACTCACGTTAAACACTTCGTACGACACTATCAAGGGAGCCATTATAGCATCACATAGGATGAGTGAACAACAATACCTTCAGGCACTCGAGGATGTGCGACTGGAAGGGGGCCGCCCCTCTGTTGTATTATGTCAGATGCAGCAGTTGAATGACAAGGCGACTAATCCCTTCACAGAGTCCGTCCTCAGGAGCCGCTTGGCCAAGTTGTTACCTCAAGAAGCTCAACTGCACCTTCAAGCACAGCAATCACTCCCATTGCAAGAATACTCTAAACTTGCGGACTCCCTAATGGACACACTAGCTAGCAGCGCTGGAATGTGGCTCGTACAACATAGTCACAAACGCCATAACAACACCAACACTGCCAACACATCAATACCAACACACCACACAGCTCCAACAACACCTACCACAAACACAACAATACCAACATGCTCCCCACACTCAACAACACCAACTACTTCCGCCTGCACTACCAAGCCAGCCTATGCCTCCACAACCACTTCAACAACAACCTCAACACCACACCTTACAATAACAACAACTCTGGTGAGGGCTGGTTCTATCCAGAAATGAGGAATCTCGCATCCTTTATCACACCCTGGCCTGTTCTGTCTGTCTCTCTTACAATCTCTCATTCCTTCTGGGTAGCCGACAAGATCGCCTGATTGGGTGGCACAACAAGGAATACTACAGATGATGGGCTTGTTGGCCAGGGGATACATGCCCATGAGCCAGCAGTCCCCTCGTCTGCTGCCTTCGAAGAAACAGATCTCACTATCACCCTGACTCCCATTTGGGGGTCCGAGCATCTGCGCAGACAGTCTGGGGAACTACAACAACAACAACAACAACAACTATCTCTACCTCTAACTAACCAACTTAACACAACACCACTACAACAACCTCATGCACCACAAACACACCAACAACTTGACCAACTAACACAAGCATTAATCACCACAATTAAATCCACACAGCAGCCTCCTGCTCCTCAACAACAACAATACACCACAACACCACTCATGCCACAGCAACAGTACGACCCTACACCTACGATACTTCCACCGATACAACAACAATTCAACCCTACACCAAGAATACTTCCACTGATACAACAACAACAATTCAACACTTCCACAAGAATACTTCCACCGTTATACCGACAACATAATACCACCACGCCTCATCAACATTATCAACATCAACTATGCCAATACCACCAGAGATTCGGGAACGCCGCCCATAACTGCCGCCTTCCTTGCCAATGGGGTGCCACTACTAACTGCCACACCACCCAGCCCATGTCGGGATGTGAATAAGGCAGTGGCAAGACGACGCCTTCCACGCCACCGCCCACAACACCTTACAAGACTGGGCCAATTCACTCATCACGCACGCCTCAACGCCGCAACACACCATACTCACGACACATCACACCCGACTACCAGCCTGCCCAACACAACCACGATCTACGCATGCCTGATACATACAACAACACGGCCTCAGCCCTCGATACCTCATCACATCATACTACGCAACAACCACCAACCGTCACCTTCCCATTACCGTATCCAACTGCTCACACTCTCCTGTGGGTGGAGGACCTGGAGTCAGGCGACAGTTTCCTCGTTGACTCTGGTTCTGAGGTAAGTGTCGTGCTGCCTGGACAGCCAGGCATTGACAGCGTATGATCTTGCTGCGAATAAGTCTCCTATTACCACCTACGGGACGAGAAGTAAGGAGGTGACCCTTATGAAACAAGAATACGTGGTGTGGCCCTTCATCATGGCAGATGTCCAGGCATTTATCCTGGGTCTGGATTTCCTCACCGGACATGACCTTCTAATAGACGCTAAACGCAAACAATTAATACATAACCCTACAGGTATTACTATCCCTGCAAAACACTGTCACAACACTACACCCTCTATCACACAGATTTCTCACTCCTACACATACCAACACATCCTTCAAGATTTCCCACAACTCCTCTCTACCAACACCTCACAACACGTCCATGATCCAGGTATTCACCACACAATAACTATGACAGGCCCACCAGTGTTCGCTAAACCACGACATATGCCACCTGAACGACTGGAGGCCGCAAAGAGATAATTCCATGTCATGGTACAGCAGGGCGTGGCCAGGCCCTCAGACAGGGCATGGGCATCTACTCTTTATATGGTCCCAAAATAGCAGGAAGGAGAATGGAGGGCATGTGGAGACTATAGGGCTCTCAACGCTGCTACTATTCCCGACAGGTACCCGATTCTTGATTTCCACTCCAAGCTCCAGGGAAGTGCGGTCTTCTCAAAGATCGACCTGGTACGTGCCTTCCATCAGGTTCCGGTGGCTGAAGAGGATATCAAGAAGACAGCAATCACCACGCCCTTTGGGTTGTTTGAATTCCCGTCCATGAACTTTGGACTATGTAATGCTGCACAAACGTTCCAGAGATTCATGGATAAGGTGCTGCAGGGATTTGAATACACAATTGTCTACATAGACGACATTCTATTCACCTCATCCTCACACGAACAACACCAGCAGCACCTGAAGGAACTCTTCTCCTGCCTGCAGCAGTTTGGGTTGAAGATCCACCCTTCCAAGTGTGTCATCGGAGAAAACCACCTTGACTTCTTGGGCCACCGCGTCACTCCCAATGACATTACACCACCGCCTCAGAAGGTTGAAGCGGTGCGAGAATTCCCCTTGCCAACCATAGCCAGGAAACTACGGAAATTCTTGGGCGTGGTTATATACTACCACTGGCACCACTTCACGATCGCCTTAAAGGCCTAAAAAAGCTTCCCAGAAGAAACTTGCCTGGACACCTGCTACAGGAACTGCCTTCACCGCTATCAAGATGAAGCTTGCCGATACCACACTCCTAGCGTACCCCACGCCTCACGCCCCTACGTCGATATACACTGACGCCATCGGTGCAGTGCTCCAACAGGAAGTGGACGGGATACTCAAACCTATTGCCTTCTTTAGCAAATGCCTCGAGCCGCCACAACGAAAATACAGCACCTTCGATAGAGAGCTGGTGGCTATGCACGACGCTGTTAAACACTTCTGCCACTTCCTGGAAGGTAGGCCGTTCCACATCCAGACGGATCATTAGCCTCTCACTAGAGCCATGCAGCATCTGGGTATGAACTGGTCCCCACGGGTCACGCGCCACCGCGAGTCGCCTTCATATCGGAATTCACTACCAACATACGGCATGTCTGGGGTGAGGACAACGCCGTAGAAGATGCACTCACCAGGGCTCCTCCTGCATTACCAACTGTCGCCAAAATACAACAGATACCACCGTTAGTCTTCCCGGCACTCGCTATAGCGCAACAGTCAGACACGGGCCTACACCTGGAATTTCTCACAGCACCGGACTCGACCACGAAGCTATGGTGCGACACATCCTGCGCAGCATTCCACGCCCCTA
This sequence comes from Petrolisthes cinctipes, assembly GCA_033782935.1. NCBI lineage: Eukaryota > Metazoa > Arthropoda > Malacostraca > Decapoda > Porcellanidae > Petrolisthes > Petrolisthes cinctipes. Next base: position 5,575,447 of record JAWQEG010000286.1, read on the forward strand.
TTATACCGCCTCAGTTCAGGGAAGCCATATTCGCACACTACCACTCTCTCAACCATCTAGGGGTTGTGGGCACACTCTGCCTGGTCAGTCGTCGTGCCATATGGCCTGGGATGAGAAAGGAGGTCAAGGAGTGGTTTACATCATGCCTAACCTATAAACATGCAAAAGTTGGTTGCCACAATCGCCCACCACTCCATGAGTTCACCGTGCCTACCTCAAGATTCCACACGGTGCACATGGATATTGTCTGCCCATTGCCACCGTCACATGGATCACACTACCTTCTTACGTGTGTCGACAGGATGACGCGCTGGCGCACCGCCATTCCAAAGAACGACATAACTGCAGAAGGTTCCGCCTGCCACTTCCTCAACAGCTGGGTATTTAATTTTGGTCTACAGACCTGTAGTGTACCATAAAATAGGTCGATTTTCTTTGATTGAGTGTGTAACCATTCTCTAATTATCTACCAGCCCTGTATTGTGATTCATTTACCATTACATTCCTTCATGCAGATAGCCTATGCAATTTCTTTCAGCATATTCTCTTTGCCATTTTGTGTAATATCATTGTCTGCATACTCTTGCAAAATTTCATGTATACAACATATGTATTATACATTTAATACCATAACCAAATACTCTTAGCTTTGTTAACGTCAGGTACGCAGAGAATTGTATATAGTGTTAACTATTTTTTTACATTAAACCATTGGGAACTATTCACCGCATCTCTCTCTTCCTTGAGCACTTCTTAAAGAGAGTTATAGACACTAACACTTCTTAAAGAGAGTTATAGACACTAGCTCCTGAGGCTGAGAAGTGTAGTGGAGAAACCCTGACAGTGGTCCTTACACAGGAGCCTTTTTTAGGTAGCAGCACAACTTATAGTTGGTGGCTACACCACCCACCAACAGACCAGGGTACCCAATTTGAGTCGAGGGCATGGCAGGACATGCTGAAGGTCCTTGGGATAAAGAGCTAATGGACAACCGCTTACCATCACTGCAGCAACGGGATGGTGGAGCGGTTTCACCGCCGCCGGAAAGATGCCTTCCGAGCCTTACAACCGGACCAGTGGACTGATGCACTTCCATTAATCCTCCTCATAATCCCTGCCACCATGAAGAGGACTTACAACATTCTTCCATGTCTCACTATGTCCCCCTGGCCTTGGTCTTCCTTTCGCGCTTACTCCTCCACACCTCCACTTCCGACTCCACTCAGCCACCCCCGCACGGTTCCCTCATCCACGCCATTTTCTTCTCGCTCCCAATTCTAACTCTCCCCTTCTTTCTTCGCCTCCATCTACCCATCCACATGTTCCTTTCCCCGGTTGTATATTTTTCCTTGCCCACATTTCCTTTGCCTACACCTGCCCCTGTCCTTGTTCCCTTTTCTTTCCACCCACTCTCGTACCACATGTGCTCACCTCCTGGCATTTTCCACCCCATACCACTTTTCCTTTGTTCCCACTTACCCGACCATCCACCATTATTTCGCCTTGCCTGCCTCCCACGCATGTCTCTTCGGTAACTTTCTTGCACCTCCTCATACCTTGACCCACATGTTTCCTCTCTTTATGTTTGTCCCATACAGCACCATCCCCACACCCTGCTTCATTACGTCTGCCCACCCACATACACCCCCTATTCCCTCCACCTTTCCTCCCATTGGATATTTTTGTTTTTCTTTTCTTTATGTGCCCACTATTTTTTGTGTATTTCCTTTGCCAACAATTTTGTACCCTACACACACACATTCCACACATATGCCACCTCGCCTACCTCAGCTACGCCGCGAGGAGCAAACCTACATTGTGCATTTTGTGTCGTGATAATACCCCTGGTGATTGACTGTGAGAGGCTGTTGGACTGTACACGTGTGCCACCTCTTTGTACTTGCCCCCAGTGTTCTTGCCCTCCACACTCTTTCCATATTCCGGCCACGTAAGGACAAGGTAGGGGTAAATAGTGTACGAGCGTAGTCATTCTTCTCGCCACCGCCTCACGTCAAACACACACACTTACGACACTTAATATTTTTTCTCCACTTGTACTTTACTTTGTCCTCACCCTCACTCTTCTCTATAATCTCCCCCACCTACACGTGCCATGCTCCCTCATTTCCTCTCCATATACATTCCAATATCACCACATTCCCTATCCCTACCCTACACTCACCCTCACACCACCATGTACCCCACCATCGCCGCCACACTCGACAACCTCACCATCTCACCACCCATCCAGAACACCATCACGCTCACACACAACACCACTCACAACCCCACACTACACATTCCTCATGTTCCACCCTTTTCCTTTGACACCCACACATCGTTTTCCCACACGGAGGCGGTCTGGCACGGCAGCGCCTACCAAGATGAGCAAAAGCACCATGCTATCCTCGGAGCCATACTTTCTGGTTTTTGTGTCTGTAATTCCACTCCTCACCTCCCTCGCCACTGGTGCCAAGTATGAGGGGGTCAAGGCAGCCATCACAATAGCCCATGGTAGAATAACCATGCAGCACTACAAGGCCCTGGAACACGTTCAAGGGGAAGGTCACTGCCTGTTGGTCCTGTTGCGTCACATGCAACAACTGAATGCGGTGGCCGGCAATCCCTAGCCTGACAGTATCCTCAGGGTGCGGCACACCCGATTCAATCTACACCGATGCATCCAACGACGCTATCAGGGCTGTCCTACAGCAAGAAGTTGACAGTATACTGAAGCCCATCGCCTTCTACAGCAAGCGCCTGGAACCACCACAACTGAAATATAGTGCCTTCGACAAGGAACTAGTCGCCGTCTATGACTCTGTCAAGCACTTCTGGCATTTCTTGGAAGTTTTCACATCAGAACAGACCACAAGCCACTCACAACTGTGATGAAACAACCAGAGACAAACTGGCCCCCTAGGGTATCGTGTCACATTGTATTTATCTCAGAATTTACCATGGACATCAGGCACGTCAAAGGTGAGGAGAATGCCGTTGCCGAAGCTCTTTCCAGGGCACCCCCTGTTATTCCCTGTATTACCTCTATCCAACAGATGCCGATCCTAGATTTCTCAGCCATTGCAGCAGCGCAGGCGTCAGATGAGCACCTCAACCAACTCCTTAATGGCGACACAGGCCTGCGGCTAGAGCACATACTGGCACCAGACAGCGTCACAAAACTCTGATGTGACACTTCATGTGGTACACCTCGGCCGTATATCCCCGCGCCCTTCAGGTACAAAGTATTTAACCACTTTCACTCTTTGAACCATCCAGGTGTTGCAGGTACTCTCCACCTCATCAGCCACAGAGCAGTATGGACTGGTATGAGAAAACAGATTAAGGAGTGGGTATCAGCGTGTGTGCCAGAGAGCAAAGGTGGGGCGCCATACCCGCCCTCCCCTACACGAGTTCCCCATACCCACCAGCAGGTTCCACACAGTGCATATCGATATCGTCGGGCCACTCCCACCGTCAAGGGGTTCTCGCTACCTCCTCACCTGCGTGGATCGCACTACATGTTGGTGCACCGCAACGCCCATGGCAGACATCACAGCAGAAGGTACCGCCCGCCACTTCCTCAACACATGGGTTGCCAACTTCGGACCATCAGCTGTCATCGTAACGGACCAGGACACGCAATTCGAATCCAGGGCGTGGCAGGAGATGCTTACCTTACTCGGAACCAGAAGACAGAGGACAACGGCATACAACCCCAGCAGCAACGGGATTGTCGAACGCCTGCACAGAAGATTGACGGACGCATTTTGTGCCTTGCAACCAGACCAATGGTCAGACGCCCTTCCTCTCATCCTCTTGACCATCCGTGCCACAATTAAGGAGGATCTACACCACTCACCAGCTGAACTCGTTTTTGGAGAAAATCTACGCCTACCTGGACAGGTTATATCTCCAAGCACGGACACCTCCAACCTCTCCTTCCTCCCAGCCTTGAAAGCAGCCATCACCAGCGTTCGTCCGACGCATACGAGGAAATCAAACTTGAGAACTTCCTACACACCACCTAATCTACACACAGCCACACACCTATTCCAGCGTACCGACTCCCACAGGACACCGCTGCAAGAACCATATACCGGCCCTCACCTCGTTATCTCCAGGACGGATGCTACAGTTACAATTCAAGTATCAGGAAAACCTTACGTCACGTCCTGGGAGCGGGTCACCACTACACCCTCACACTCACCTACACCCACACACCATCCAACACTGGTACCTGCCAAACCACCTATCCCATCCACAATATTCCCTCACTACAGACCACCACTCCTACCCACCCCACATTCATGCCACAACCCACTAATCCTCCTACCACCACAACACAACCACCTTCCCAACCTTCACCTCTACCACCCTCTCGCTCGCCATCCCCTACCTTGCCCACACCTACCACAACCTTCACCCCATTCTACCCCCTCCTCACCCATTCCCCATCCTACCCCACCTCACTCCTCTCGTATTTCTCCCAAACTCCTAAGCCTCACACCCGTGCCGGTCACCCTTCTCCTAATAAAACCCTACCTATCCCTCTCCTACTATCCACCTTCCCTCAACCCGTTCCATTCTGCCTATCCCCACCCCCAACCTTCCCGACCCTCCTCCCAAGTCCTCCGTGACACCTGTAATCCTCTCTGATCTCCCCCAAGACACACATACTAGCACACAGCCATTGCCAGCCACGCCTCCTCGCTCCACAGCCACCACCACTCACTGCCATGCCACCACCTCCTCTAGAACACCTTCAGGATGACGAACCTTCGATGACACCAGAGGGATTCACTTCTTGCGCCGGGCGTACTATACGTCGGCCGGCTAAATACCTCTCCCTGCTACACAACACAAACACACACCTACTCCACACGCTGCCAACTACACACATGCCATATTACTAAACATTGATTGTACACACACCTTACACCTTACCCGCACACTCATGTATTACACTTATTTATTTATACTTTATTGTAGATTGTGTATTATATATATATTTTTTTCCTCTCTTCCCTTCCTCCACCTGTTTGTTTTCTAAACATTCTAGGGGGGAGGGAGGGGGTAATGTAGCGGCTACATATATAGCCACTCCTATAGCTCCATGTACAGTGCTCGACAAAAGTCTGTGCCGGGCAGAGTAGGCCGGCACATAAAAAAGAAAGACCTGTATCTTTTGGAGGGAAATAATTCAAAAGTCAACTGATGACGTGGTATTTTCCCTGAGAGGAGGTACTTACTGGAGGGTAGCTATTTGTACTGTCACAGTTGATTTAGTGTTCTCTCTCTATTCGTAGGGTGTGGTGAGTAAAGAGCGAGGTCTGCTTTTTGTTACTCTTTCTTTGTCATATACTGTGTGATACTACCTAAGAATGGCTAGGAACATTCCGTTGAAACAGGATACTATTGCAAAGATAGTTGCTTTAAAGGAAGCAGGCCATCAAACAAAAGAAATAGCCAATTTAACTGGTGTTTGCCATCGGTCTGTGAGGAAATGGGTTTCACATTTTCATCAGGGTGGCAGTAGTGACATTCGTCCTCACAAAACTAGGTCTGAAAGGCCTACGAAAGTGTCGGTTCGTGCCGATAGGTCAGGAAGGCATACAAAATATTAAAAGGTGAACCATATGTATTATACGTACAATTTACTCATTTTCCACACGTAAAAGCATCTTGACTATCGCATTCGGTTGATTTTGTTTACACCAGGCACAGACTTATGTCGAGCACTGTGTACCCACTCTTATATCCCTTTGTCTATTCATATCCAGCCACGTAATGGCGAGTACAGTAATCCCCTTACCAGACAGGGCTAATCCTCTCTAGGGATACCTGCACGCCAGCTGTAGTCTCCACTCCTTGCCCAGGCATGACTCAGTCATGGGAACGAATACCTGCCCTCGCGTGCGGGTCAGGAGATCACGTGGGGACGCCTCATCCGGGAACTGATTCCTACGATATATATGGGCCCAGCACCTGCTGGGTCAATCACTTACCCTCGAGCTCTGGACAATGGAAGTCCTGCCTGCCGCCACACCTGCCTAGCTGCCCCCAAGCCCTAACTGTGTTCCCGTCTTGATCACACTGCTACTCTCCAGCCCCAAGCAACTCTCCTGCAGAAGCCACAGCCCACCTACGGCACGGCACAGCACGCCAGCATACTCTCATATTCTGTGTGACTCCTCTCTATCTACCAATAAACTATTACTGTGTCATCTAGAGTCTGTTCACCCCGGCCCGGGTAATGACGCAAGGGCTTCCTTGATGTTATAATCCCTACTCCATGTCCATGTCTCTGATGCATATGTCAATGTTGGCAGGATTATACTATTTCGTAGTCCCCTTTTCACTTCTATACTCACACTTCTACCCTTCATAATCCTCCCCAGTGATCCTATGACCTGTCTACCCTTCACTGCTCTCTTCCTAATTTCTCCTTCCATACTTCCATGTTTACACAGAACTGTACCCAGGTACTTAAAGTCCTTCACTTCCTCCATCCTCTCACCCCTCGGAGTTATCTCACACTTTGTCTCAGTAGGTACTACTACTCTGTAAGGTGTAGCAAAGTCAATCACTTCAGTTTCTGCTCTCTCTAATAACATCACTTTACTTTTACCAACATTCACCTTCAGTTTTCTTCGTTTACACACAGACTGAAATTCGTCCACCACCCTCTGTAACTCCCTTTCACTCTCAGCCATCAATACTTGCCACCAAGGACCAATTTGCTTCATTCAGCCTCAACTTCACCCCCAGGCCATTCACTTTGGCTTTCATCTCTCTCAAACAACCATCCATATATATATTGAACAGCCATGGTGTCATAACACACCCCTGTCTCAGCCCTACACTAATATTAAAACTCTCACTTAGATCAACCTCTACCCGTACACATGCTTTTGCACATGCATAGAAGGCCTCAATGCCCTTCAGCAAAGACCCTTCAACACCATAAATCCTCAACACCTCTGTCATAGCTCTCCTATCAACCCTGTCGTATGCCTTCTCCAAGTCCATGAAGGCAGCATACAACTTCCTACCCTTCCGAATATATTTCTCCGCTATTGATTTTAATGCAAATATCTGGTCCACACATCCTCTACCCTTTCTGAACCCTCCCTGCTCCTCACTAACTTTATTCCCTGTTACTTCAATCAGTCTTTCAGTAAGAACCTTCCCCGGTACATTAAGGTGGTTTATTCCCTTAAAGCTACCACACTCATCCTTACTCCCCTTCCCCTTTACAAAGGTACAATTATGGCTCTCCTCCAATCCTCTGGCACCTCTCCCTGCCTCCAGGCCAATGTGCATATAAACAACATCCACTCCACCACTACCTCCCCCCCACACTTTAACACTTCAGCAGTTATCCCATCCACCCCCGGTGCCTTTCCCATCCTCAACTTTCCTAACCTCTTCCCTTCCTAATTCTCCCTGTACACCCTGTCATCTACCACCTGAATCCATCCCAATGCATGTCATCACTGCCTCCCCTCCCATCCCCCCATTTATCAGACCATCAAAATGCCTCCTCCACACTTCTTTCACTTCCTCATTTCTACTCACAGTAACTCCATTCTCTCTCTTCATTCTCACGCTACCAGACTTTCCTTCTCTTTCTCTTTTCACCTCCTTCCAGAATAATTTCTTGTTTTCTTTAAACTTTTCACACAGTTTCTTGCCAAACTCCTCATTCACTCTCTTTTTACTCTCACTCACCCTCCTCTTCACTTGTCTCTTACATACATAATATACATTATATTCTCTCTTCCACCTCTTTCACTTCCTCTGACACATTCCTCTGTAATGTTCTCCTATAAGCCTTCCTTTTTTTTCTCTACTGCATCTTTCACTTCTTCTGACCACCATGCACTCCCTTCCTTGCCCCTCTTCTGTGTCTTGTATCCCACTACCTCTGCTGCTGTCCTCATTACTATTGTCTTAAACATTTCATACACATCATTCACTCCCACTCCCTCCCCTATAGTCAGCCTTGCATCCTCCAGCACCTCACCCACCCTCCTCTTATATTCCTCTCTGTACTCAATGTCATTCAATCTGCCACTTGCCACCTCCCTCTTGTTCCCCCCTCTATCCTTCCTACCATACTCCCATTTTGCCCTGACCCTAATCCTCGTCAACACCGCATAGTGGTCAGAGCACTGAAATATTCCTCTCACCACTCTAGCATCCATCACATCTTTCCTTATCCTTTCATCCACAGCTATGTAATCAATCATCCCTCCTCTTCCATGTGTACCTGTGGATCAGTCTGTGCTCAAAGCAGATGTTGGCAAAGAACAACCCCGCCTCGGCACACACATCCACCAGGCACTCACCATTTTCATTTATTCCATTCACACCCCACTTGCCAACTACATTTCCTCTTCTTTCATTCCCTACCTTCTCATTCATATCTCCCACAAGCACTATCCTCCTCCCACTTTGGTCTGCGCGTTCACTGGAGCATACACACAGACCCATGCATACTTCACTATACCAATCTTCCCAGTCATCCACACTATCCTTGTTCCCTTCCTTCAACGTCCATCCATTCCCTTCCACACTCTCCCAGACACCAACAATGCACAACCTTCCTTTCCTCTCCCTTTACTCTTTTCTTCCATACCAGTCCATACCACACCTCCTTCCATTCCTTCCCACAACACACTCTTCCCTCCATCCCAACACTCTTCCACCCCCCATCCTTTCATATGCATATCTGTTATCCCACACACATCTATTCTACTCCTTCTGGCACACTCCACTATCTCTCTCCTTTTCAACTCATTCACCATTCCATTCACATTGATCGCTACTACAGTACTCTCAAGCATTCATCCCCTTTCCTGCCCCCCACAGGGCAGACTGGAGACCCCTCCCCGCCACTAACCACAGCCGTCCGACACCCCATTGAGGGGCCACTGGTGGCTGGCAAGGCCAACGCAGCGCTCATTCCCGGAGGGACACGGGCCATCAAGCTTGTCAAGCCTTTTCATAAACACTAAATAATATTAAGAGACAGATAAAAGAATAAAAATGTGCACATTTATCACTTTTAAAAATAATTACAATTATAATTTAAAAATAATTTTGTCTCTAAAAATATTAAAACACTAAATAATAATATAAGACAGATAAAAAGCCAAAAAATAATTACAATTATGATTTTAAAATAATTTTGTCTCTAAAAAATATTAAAGAGGAAATTAAAACCTATATGTGGGGGAACCTACTGTGCCCCCACACCGCCTCCCCCTTCAGCTTCACCTCCAGTGTCTATAAAATAAAATAATGATAAAAAATAGGGAGGTATCCCCCGAGGTCATCACGTGGAGGCAGGGTGAGACTTACCTACCCTTCCTGTGGAGGCGTAGGTCACCGAGGTGCTTTGTAAAAAAACCTTCCCAATTCTTGATGTTAGCCACTGTGCAATGGCTGGACCTCATACCTCATTGGTTATGATACTGCCACTGCACAAAGCTGAATGTTTATATTGCCGGTATATCCCGGACACACCAGCAATTCACTGGCGTTGCATCCGCAGCGTTTCCCAAGGTTGCGGATAGGACAGGGGGGTTTCGCAACGGTTTTCTTGCAAGTGGCGAACAAGAATGTCAGGGGCAAGTTGCAGGTGTACCTACAGTGCACCTGCGACTTAATTTTATTCGGGTTGCACCACGAAAAGTTGGGAAGGACACCAACTTTTCGTGGCGCGACCTGAACTGCCAGCGAACCACCCGAATCGCCGCTGAACTACCCATATAAGCTTTTTTTCCAAAGTTTCCGTTAATCATGAAGGCGTCGGGAGCTTATTCATGCATGTGTCAACCGGGCTTTAGCGTCCTTATCTTACATTATGAGGTTCAATGATCTCACACACACACCTCTGCTCTTCATGAAGCAATAACACAACACATTTCTTAATTTCTTATTATTTTACTACAGAACATAAATACAATATACACAATGCATTCACTTGTTCTTGTTATTTCCTTCGTGTTTGCTGTCCCTCATTTCCTTCTATTTCCTTATTGTTTACTGTCGTTTTTCTTTTATCTTAACCTTTATGTTTGCTGTTCCTCCTTTCCTTCCATTTCCTTCGTGCTTGTTGTCCCTCTATTTCCTTCGTGTTTGCTGTCCCACCTATACTACCTTTTCCTTAGTCTTACAGGGTCTTCCAAGCCCATTATCTGGTCCCACATCTGTGTTTGTTGAGTGGAGGAGGAGGAGTAGCAGCAGCAGTAGTACTAGTAGTAGTATACTATATTGCCCCAATTCTGTGATGTTGGGGTGAAGGAAGCTATCTAGTAGTAGTAGTAGTATACTATCTGGCCCCACTCCTGTGTTTGTTGGGGTGAAGGAAGCTATTTAGTTGATGAGTAGTAGTAGTAGTATACTATCTGGCCCCATTTCTGTGTTTATTAGTGAAGGAATCAATAGAATTAATGAGTGAGGTAGGTGTGCGGGGAGGACTAGCACTGATTACTGATAAAAGCAGGGACTGGGAAAGGGCTACAAGGGGCTGGTGAAGAGTGGTGATAGTGTGAGAGGTGGGGTCAGGGATATCAGTGGCAGTGGAGGTAGTGGTAGCAGTAATATTGGTGGGAGTGGTGGGGCCAGTGGTAATAATAGTAGTATCCGCACTAGCAGCAGTAGCATCCATAGTAGTAGTAGTAGTACCAGTAGCAGTAGCATCCATAGTAGTAGTAGTAGTGACACCTGTAGTAGTAGCAGCAAGACTAGCATCCATAGCAGCAGTAGGAGTAGCAGAGACGTAATTATTGCACTTCACATCAATAAGCTGTGATATCACCCTGTGTGCTGCCATCTGGTACACTGCCTTTATCTAAAATTGTAAAAATAAAATAAAAATAATAATATAATAAACGATTTATTGAAAAGTATGCAGCCAATGGACAAAAATTATACACATAATTGAGATATAATATATGAAACGCATGACTAAGATGATAGGATTGACTGTAATGAGGAGGCTGAAGACACTAGTTGAAAAGGGGAGTAAACCTAGGATGGCCACTAGACTGGTGATAGGGAGGGTTGGAACTCCAGTTTCACCTGTCTGATCTTTTTCGTATCTCATTTACACTGAGAGTAGTCCAACATACTTTCAAATCTATTTACACCATATGCACCACACTATCTTTCCTAAGTCAGGGATTTTTTCGTTGCTGCTATTTATTTCGCTTCTAGTGAAATTTCTACTGTATGTGAATATGTGGTGGTCGCTATTATTAAACTCATCACCTACATTAAAATTCTCTATCAAGTCTTCTTTTGTTGCAAATACTAAGTCAAGAACATTATTTCCACGAGTTGGACTATGTGTGTGTGTGTGTGTGTGTGTGTGCCATCACTCTTTAACCTCAGCACCGGAGTATCCATCAGTGGCATGACTGAATGCCGTGATGAGAGAGAAACACAGAGACAGATTGCATGAGAGAGACAGAGAGTGCATGTCCTAACCTCAGCACTGGTGTAACCATAAGTGGCGTGATTGAGTACTGTGATATGAGACAGACAGAGAAACAGACTGTGTGTGTGTGTGTGTGTGTGTGTGTGCTATCACTCTTACCTCAGCACCGGAGTAGCCCTCAGTAGCTTGACTCAGTGCTGTGATATCAATGGGACCATCAGTTTCTTGAGTTGGTACGCCTGCCAGCAGTCCCTGCCAGATGTCCTCTCTGCTCTCAGTGTCCGGCAGACCCACCTCTATTACCACCTCCAGGAAACCGGGTCTTAGAAGCGCCTAGGGGGATTACCAAAGATTACGAAGGTTAGATTGTGTTTTGTTTTTCTATACAATTAGAAATGCTCTTTAGGGGGTAGTAATATACCTTTGGGTACATTAGAACGCTTTGATTTCTCCAACAAAGTATGCCAGGAAACAACAGGATCAGATGAACAAAAACATTGGTGGCCTGTTGTTGCTTGGAATAATCTGGAGGAATCAGTTGCTCCAGATTTACCACCAACAACATTGTACCATCTATCGCCTTAAACCAGATGTCTTCTCGGCTCTCAGTATCTGGCAGACCAGCCTCTATTGCCACCTCTAGGAAACCAGGTCTTATAAGTGCCAGGGGATACAAAAAAGATTACAAGGGGTGAGGTTAGTTGTCTATATTATTACTATACTGTAAATCTCTCATAGGTCATGAATATGTTTAAAGGTGGGTTCACACCAGATGTTATTGGAGCTCGGCGAGTTAGTGTCTGCTTTGTACTTGTACCGATATTAGTTGTTGGTATTGGAGTACACAAAAGATTACAGGGGTTAGGTTCTGTTGTGACTCTGGTATGAGTTTTTGTGGATGGGCGTACACTCACAATCCACAATTCCTAGCTCACCTGACTCAAAGTCTGAGATCTGAAGCAGGCGCTTTCTGGATGACAGCCCACCCAAACCATCATGAGGCCACACATATTTCAAATCAAAGAAAGCTAAGGATGGGACATCGTCAAGAAACTGTCTGCTCCAGATCTTGGGCTTCGACTCAGGAAGGCTAGAGATTGTCAATTGTGAGTGTACAGTTGGCAAAAAATGAATTGCAACAAATTTTGATGGAACGTTAACTATTTAACATCCACAACTATTTGTAGGGACTGTAAGCATGTAATACAAAAGAAAATGTATATTTTCCTTCTATCTTATATACTTATGATCCTTACCAACAACTATGGACATTAACCACTTAGGCATGGGCCTTATCTAACATGGCAGCTCTGCAGTCCGGGACTCTCTCCCCTACTTGCGGTCACTATGTAAACAACACATTTGACGGCTAATAGCTTGTAAACTACTCACGCTGCATAAATAAATTATACAGGATATTGAAGTACAAACCTTTAGCTGTCTCCTGATGTACTTGTGAAGGCTAAATGGACATCTGTAGGATGGGTAGCCAGCTCAGATTGACAGCAACTCAAAATTAACTTCTGCACTCTATTTACATATCTAAGTGCATTATCACAATCTGATTTCATTATATAACATATCAGAATTACATTCTTCAACACAACAATATGAAATATAATGTCACTGTGATTTTTACACACACATATGGTAATTACAGGAAAAACAGAGCTCTGGTAAAACATCCTTCCACCCTCACTGCTCATTTAACACTGGGTGGTTAGTGGCTGGCTGGAGTCAGGCTACACCCTACAAGCCCCCAATCAGTGTTGCCACCCGAGACAACCATGTTATGGGGCGCACATATGTAAAAACTGCGCTGTTGACTTATGTCTTCACCCTCCGTCCCCTACACTTGTTGGTGGTGTCAACTTATGTCGTCACCCGCAGTAAAGAGGTTAATATATTTAAAGTTCCATAAAAAGTTGTCGCAATTCACATTTTGCCAACCTGGCGGGGGGAGGGGGGGGGGATTGGTTTGTGAGGTATCAGGAAATTTTCCAGGGTCAGAGTTAATTGTATGTTTTTCTATGTGGTAAATATGCCATACGTTAGAATTGCACTAAGATTAATTCACCGCCAGTTAGAATTATGCTTAAGTCAGAACCAGGGTTTCAGAAGTGCCTGGGGGTTACACCAATGGTTATGTGGGTTAGTTTTTGTTGTCTAAATTTGAGCTAACACAGGGACTGAATGAGTCAAAGTAGCTACTTGGTATAATTTACAGTGCGAGTCAACTATATATTAAAAACTTTACTTCTACTACAACATGATGTAGAAATGTAATATTACAGGACCAATGAAAATGTGAGATTGCCATGAATGAATATATCATCCCTTCATATGATGAATAAAACAATTGGTGTCTGACCCGCCCCATACCAACTCGCGTCACACAAACTCTCCCTCTTGCCAACTCACCCTCATATGAACTTGTTCTACTTAAAGAAAAAAAATCTCATTATGTAAGATTCAAAACAAAAGATACTTTTCTATTCATAAAATATGGGCCCTAGTCAGAAACTAATCTGGGCTTATACAAATGAGCCAATACTCAGTAGGCTTATGAACTCACAATTTATTTCAGTTATTGCCAAACGTGGAGCTGCAAGAAAGTGCTTCTCCTGAATATCCCTGTGGGGTCTGTCACCGTTCAGTATGACAAAGACAAGAAGCAGTTGTGTACTTGCGTGAAACTAGCTGATGTATACAGTGGCATCATTGTACTTGCAAAACTGGCATTAGTAGGGATCGGTATCATGCTGCTGTTAACCCTTATTTCGCGGGAATAGTAAAATTTCGACACTAGCAACAAGTCTGGAGCACCGCGGGTGTAGCATTCAGTCGACAGCAAAGCATTTAAATTTGCGCGGTCCCAAACAAGCTCGTTTCGAGGTGGCAACAGTGACGATGGCAGTTAAGGGACTGCCACAGCCCTCCCAGCCACCACCAGTCAGTCTTACTTGAACAGTAAGGGTGGAAGGACATATTTTCATCACTCCTCTTTTCCCATAATTTCCATATATGTATGTAAAAACGACAGTGACATTATATTTCTTATTGTTGTGTTGAAAAATGTGATTCTGACATGTTTTATAACAAAATTAGAATGTGAAAATGTACTTAGATATGTAAATAGAGTGTAAATGGAGAGTAAAAGTGAATTTTGAGTTGATGTCATTGTGAGGTGGCTACCCATCCTACAGATGTCACTTTAGTGTTTACAAGTACACCAGAAGACAGATAAAGGTTTGTACTTCAATATCCTGTATTACATATTTATGCAGCTTGAGTGGTTTACATGCTATTATCCATCAAATGTGTTGCTTACATAGTGATCGCGAGTGCGGGAGAGAGGCTCGCAAGACACAAGTTGCCTCGGGAGATAAAGGCCGTGGCTTAATGGTTAAGCATAACGGAGACATTCCTTTCATGTGCAAGCAGTGTGAACAAAGGCAAACTGTAAGAGGATGACGTTTATGCGTGTTACAAAATAGTACAATGTTCTGTTGATATTACAGCCAAATATCAATAATTAATTATATAGGAGGTACGGTGGAGGAGGTGGCAGAGTGTATATATACAGCGACGGACTGTGAATGGCATGGACCCAGGTTCGATAATGACGTGTATAAATAAGGTGTCGTCATCTAGTGGTGCAGAAGAGAATCTACCAACACCATGAAGCTATGAAGCTCCACTGTCTCATCTAGTGCGACACTAAATAATCTTAGGGCCTCACAAGAGTCACGGGCTACTGACAGCCTACAGTCCTGAAGTTGAGGCTAAAAAATAAAAAAACGGTATCTATACAACCAGTCTTGAGTGCGTATATATAATTTCACAGATCATCGTGCCAGTTTGAGAGAGGACAAGGCTTTCAACTGAGAACAGAAACCCAATAAAGGTACTAGCCTAATTGGCATAACCATACAATGTGGTGCACAGTTTTCGTGGTCTACTGTATAATGATAAACTAACGATAAAATATCGTACATAGAGAAATAATCGTTCATTAAGGATCTTATTTTTTTAAAGTTATTCTGTAAGGTGGGTGAGTTCATAAGAGGGAGAGTTGGTGTGAAGCAAGTTGACGTGAGGCGAGTTGGTATGGGGTGAGTCTGCATCGAGGAGACTTCCTGAGAGCAAACAAATTATCACAATAAACATTTATTACATGCTCTATTTATATCACTCATAGTGTGGTATGTGACATTACCATGATTCACAGTTTCAAACAACAGTGTCGATCATTTTTTACTAAAGAAACAAGGAATTTTACATAGCACGGTAACATGTTCAACCAAAGTTCAACCTGCCATCTGGTGAATGCTATTTTAAAGCTATATAACTTTAAAAGCACCCTATTACAGTATATGGTCAATTACTAACCTTATGAACAACGTGTAGTTGACAGCCTATTCTCTTCTTTGGTGGACCGTAAACATAAACAAATAATATAAAAAGTTAAATCAGTACTGTGCTACACCCATCAACTGCCTCCATTTACTGTAAACAAAGGTAAACACAGTAATAATCAATCACTCACCTTTTCAATTCTCTTCTATGATGGACAGTAAACAAAGAGTAATCTTCTATCTATCTATAGCTCTGACGCCTCGTTCCCTCCGGGAACTCCCTCCAAGGGGGTGGCCACGGCAGAAGTGTCTCCAGTTTTCCATGTTCCAACACTCCCTCCTTACTTGGTCAAGCCCTCCTCTACCCCTCATGTTTCTCTCCTTTACATACTTTTCCACTCTGTTCTGCCATCTAACCAAAGGTCTGCCTCTCACAACAGGTCCCACAACTTCACTTCCATACAAACTCCTCACCTTGCATTCTCTCTACATGTCCAAACCATCTCAATGTATTATGCTTCACTCTCTCAACCACTCCAGATTCAATACCAATTGCCTTCTCACTCATACCACATCTCTCATATACACTCTCATTACTTTCTCCATCCCACCTAGTAAGTCCACATGCTCCTTTCAAGTAACTCATTTCCACTGCACCTATTCTAGATTGATGAGCCCTACTCCATGTCCACACCTCTGATACAGATGTCAGTGTTGGCAGGATTATACTATTTCGTAGTCCCCTTTTCACTTCCATACTCACACTTCTACCCTTCATAATCCTTCCCAGTGATCCTATGACCTGTCTACCTCTCACTGCTCTCTCCCTAATTTCTCCTTCCATACTTCCATATTTATATAAAACTGTACCCAGGAACTTAAACTCCTTCACTTCCTCCATCCTCTCAACCCTCAGAGTTATCTCACACTTAGTCCCAGTTGGTACTCCCACTCTGTAAGGTGTAGCAAATTCAATCACTTCAGTTTCTGCTCTCTCAAATACCATCACTTTACTTTTCCAACACTCACCTTCAGTTTCCTTCGTTTACACACAGACTGAAACTCGTCCACCACTCTCTGCAACTCCCTTTCACTCTCGGCCATCAACACAGTGTCATCCACAAATAAACTTGCCACCAAGGACGAATTTGCTTCATTCAGCCTCAACTTCACCCCCAGGCCATTCACTTTGGCTTTCATCTCTCTCATACATATTGAACAGCCATGGGGACATAACACACCCCTATCTCAGCCCTACACTAATATTAAAACTCTCACTTTGATCAACCTCTACCCGTACACATGCTTTTGCATCTGCATAAAAGGCCTCAATGCCATTCAGCAAAGACCCTCCAACACCATAAATTCTCAACACCTCTGTCATAGCTCTCCTATCAACCCTATCATATGCCTTCTCCAAGTCCATGAAGGCAGCATACAACTTCCTACCCTTCCGAATATATTTCTCCACTATTGATTTTAATGCAAATATCTGGTCCACACATCCTCTACCCTTTCTGAGCCCTCCCTGCTCCTCACTGACTTTATTCCCTGTTACTTCAATCAGTCTCTCAGTAAGAACCTTCCCATACACCTTCCCTGGTACACTAAGAAGGTTTATTCCCCTATAGCTACCACACTCATCCTTAATCCCCTTCCCCTTATACAAAGGCACAATTAATTGCTCTCCTCCAATCCTCTGGCACCTCACCCTGCCTCCAAGCCAATGTGCATATAAGCAACATCCACTCCACCACTACCTCCCCCCCACACTTTAACATTTCAGCAGTTATCCCATCCACCCCTGGTGCCTTTCCCATCTTCATCTTTCCTAACCTCTTCCCTTCCTAATTCTCCCTGTACACCCTGTCATCTACCACCTGAATCCATCCCAATGCATGTCACCACCGCCTCCCCTCCCATCTGCTCATTCATCAGACCATCAAAATGCCTCTTCCACACTTCTTTCACTTCCTCACTTCTACTCACAGTAATTCCATCCTCTCTCTTCATTCTCACGCCACCAGACTTTCCTTCTCCCCATTCTCTTTTTACCTCCTTCCAGAATAATTTCTTGTTTTCTTTAAACTTCTCACTCAGTTTCATACCAAACTCCTCATCCACTCTCCTTTTACTCTCACTCACCATCCTCTTCACTTGCCTCTTACATACATTATATTCTCTCTTCCACTTCTTCTGACACATTCCTCTGTAATGTTCTCCTATATGTCTTTCCTTTTCTTCTCTACTACACAAATAAAGAATAAACACAGTAATAATAATCAACCACTAACCTCATCAACAACGTGCCGTCGACAGTCAATAATTCTTCTCTATGGACTGCAAACAGAGTAAACAAAGAGAAAACAGTAATTTATTAAGTCGCACTCTAAGGCGGGATTCTCACTAGCCTGTTTGGACGGTGGACGTTTACGCTGATGACGTTACGAATACAATGTCTTTGCGGGCACGGAGAAGTTGGGCTCCGCTGACAGTCAGTCATGCAGATCCCACTATTTTTTCACAACAACAACAACATAATGAAAGCATGGACGAGGATGTACTATTTGCAGCAATTTTGCTTGTGACCAAAGCAGAATATACCAAGAGAGGAAATATACATTCGACCCTCGATTCAACGGATTTAATGGACTCTTATTGCTACCGGACTAATTGTTACGCATCGGACAGAAAGTCCGTTACTTGACATTTTTTTTCGTTTACTTAAAACATAGTTTAAACATGGTGTGCAATTGTGGAGCGCGCAACGAACTCATACAGACAAAAAGTAAAAGTGACTGTAAGAGAAAGTGACCAAAAATTTTAATACAAACTCAGAAAATGCGTGTGTACTGCCCGAGTTAAAACTCAAGGACTATTGGGAAAAACTGAACAATATTATGTGTAGCGTCATCTAACATTAAAAGTTTCACCAATGGTGTCCCCAAGGTTTTGTACTCTCACCCACCCTTTCCAATTTATACATGCACGACCTACCAACACCCCAGGCAACACAAATACACATAGCCTCCTACGCAGACGACATAACACTCACATGTACACACAGAAATGCAGACACAGCCAATCACATCCTCCAACCCTACCTCAACACACTTAATGCCTGGTTCACCACAAACAAACTTCAAATAGCACCCACCAAGTCAACTGCCACCCTACTCACCAACTGGAAAGCAGAACACCGCTACACACCACACCTCACCTCACCATAAACAACACACTCACACACAAAATACTTGGCATAACATACAATACATCCTTGACATTCAAACAACATATCACAGCCATCAAAAACAAATGCATGCAAAGACTTACAGCCCTCAGATCACTTGCCAGCACAACATTTGGACACAACAAATAATCCACAATCACAGTATACAAACAATATATTCGATCAGTGATGGGTTATGCAAGCCCTGCCTCAAACCTCACTGAGACTCATCACAACACCCTTCAAACCATACAGAACAGAGCCCTAAAGACAATCACAGGATGCACAGCAACCACATCTACAGACCACCTACACCATGAAACCATAGTCCTCAAAATCGAGG
This sequence comes from Petrolisthes cinctipes, assembly GCA_033782935.1. NCBI lineage: Eukaryota > Metazoa > Arthropoda > Malacostraca > Decapoda > Porcellanidae > Petrolisthes > Petrolisthes cinctipes. The sequence continues at coordinate 5,594,829 of JAWQEG010000286.1, forward strand.
ATCATCTTGACATAAGAGGCACACAAACACTTGCTGCAGCCTCCACAAACCCTCACCATCCACTACACTACATGGCAAAACACCCACACATGCCAAGGAACATCAAAACAACACCCAGTACACGATACCATACACAAATACTATCATCTCTTACACCCTGCCCACCCCAAATCAATCTCCAGAAACATATTCATACTCAAATCACTCACCAGTCCATCCAAACACTCAAAAACAACACTCAGCTGCATGCACGACCTCCTGACATCCACCCATCTGAATCATCCCTTCCCCGTGAGGACAGAGTCCACCTGGCCAGGCTGCGGTGTGGCCACCACCCGACCCTTCTGACATATCAGAAGAAGCTGGATGGAGCCACTGCCGATGCCTGTCCGGGATGCAACACAGCACTCCATTCAATTAAACACATTATTGAAGACTGCAATGCACAAAACCACACTCGCCAACAACACAACATACACTCTCTGGAGGCATTGTGGGAAAGCCCGGTTCAGGCCATGGCCTTCCTCAGGAGCTCGGGGCTGCTCGGCCAGACAGCTTGAGGAACTTCAACAACAACGTATGGCGTTAGCCATCCACCACCCTCCCTAACCTCACTACACTCACACTTAAGCCTAACCCCTTTAGTATGAACAACCTTTCAATGGACATTGTCCTTACTTCTAACATGAGTTTAGAATTACTGTACTGTTCTGTATTTTGTATGTACAGTACAGTATTAATTCCAATTTATCCCCTAGGTCACGTGAATTTTCCAGTAACAGACAATGTTCACCCCCTTTTATTCCATTAAATCGTGGGTCGAGTGTATAGTAATGTACAGCTGTCTGCTGCTATAGGCTGTGAACCCAGCTATTCCACGTATGGGTTAAACTGGGTTTGTTTACTACCAGGGTGTAGTGTTGCCATGCTTCCAGTTCCATTGCACATTATTATTAATCTTATATAAATTGACGAACATTGCACAAATATATTATCATTATAATTATGTGTAAATATAATTATATCTTATTTTGTGTACAAATAGTTGTAGTTCATATTTTCATGATATGTTGAATAGCAAACAACAATATACATGGGCAGCACCGCCACTGTTACTCCCCAAATGATTACTTGAATTTATATTAACGTTGTCATCGGCCGTTCTCGGGAGGTAACTGACGGGCTCTGGCTCACACTGCTGGCGCCCATACATGGATGCTCAAAACATCATCAATGTGAAAGTCCACGGGTTAGTGAGAATCCCGCCTAACACACTAACCTCATCAACAACATGTGGTCTATTGGTAGCCGCCACCACCATGACACCTCCCTCAGTGTGTGTCAGGAGGGTTAGTAGTTCCGACACCAGGCCCCCTCCACCTCCGTCCCCTCCGCCACCACGATCTGCACATAGACTGTCCACCTCATCCATGAAAACGAGGGAAGGGGCTGCCTGTCGTGCTTTCACCAACACACTGCTCAGGGTTTTCTCCGACTCACCCACGTATTTGGATAGCACCTCAGAACACTGCAACATACACCACGCACACACATATGAATGCCAACACACGCACACTCACATACACCTCGGTCTCGTATAGAACGTCCAATAGGTCGATAGAAGACATCGTTCTATGTGAAATCCTTCTATGTGATACACGTAACCTATGGGGAAAACGACAATTGGTCGATTAGTCATCAAAATTGTCCCTGAATTTAACATAAAATACTTTTCAAGGTTTTTCTTGCCTTAATCCTACTGTACAGGGATGTATGTAAAATGCATTTTACAATTCGTATTAAGGTTTTCGCAGGCGACTCATGTGACTGAGACCGTGAGACGAGTCGGCGGCATCCGTGGTGGTGGTAGGGGGGGGAGATAGCGTGTGATGGTGGTGGAGGTGGTAGGGGGGGAGATAGCGCGTGATCATCGTTTGTTTTCTTTTATTAACCATACGCTGGTGTTTCCTTCTCCTTTCTCTTTCCGAGAAATAACTTCTTTATATCGAAGGATATGGCCTTCCATTTTGTAAATGCACCACCTGGCATGACTGAGCATTGAAGCTGGTGGTTAATAAACTCGTAATCACTGAAAATACTTCTTTATATCGAAGGATATGGCCTTCCATTTTGTAAATGCACCACCTGGCATGACTGAGCATTGAAGCTGGTGGTTAATAAACTCGTAATCACTGAAAACGAGCGAGTCAAACACAAAATTTCCCTGACTTCAACTTTAGAATTTCCCTTTATGCCTCAATAATTCCCTGTTTACTCTTGAACATTGACGGTCTTTTTGGTATTTCTTCTGGTAAGACTTTCCCTGTTTACTTTTGAACAATCTTTATATAATTTCCCCGTGTGTATTTCAAAATTCCCTAAAACAGAGAAATTTCCTTACACCTGGCAACACTGGGTAGTGGGAAGGAGAGGGAGAAGTGATGGCAACACATTCACCCACACTGTACAGACGCCAGTGATATCATTTCCTGACACGTTCATTATGATTTCGCTCGTTTTGTATAAGAACTCCTCGGATTTGCTTCACTTATTTTGCCACCCGTTCTATATGGTTGCAATCGTTTTATAAAATAATTTTAAGCTAATATTTTGGTCGCTCGTTCTATACGAGAATCGTTCTATGTGAACACGTTCTATATGAGACCGAGGTGTACATGAATGCCGAAGCACACACACAAACTTATGTACAAATGCAACTTACTATTTTTTTAGGAATTGAATACAAACACATACATATAAACAAATCTACAGCTAAGGGTGTTATCTGTCTCATTTACATATAGTATTTGGACAGCACCTCAGAACACACACACACAACATATGTTTTATGGATACAGCACCTCAGAACATACATTGCAACACAAATGCACACACATGTACAGTTGCCCAAGAAAAGACTGCAACCAAATTTGCTGGTGTGTGGCAATATCTGGCAGCTGCTTCAAAGTAAACACTTGTATTTAACAATGGATCACTCAGAACCTATAACCGTTGTAAGGATGAATGTAATTAGCTGAAGCCAATAACATCCATCCATACAAAGGTTGTAGGTTCTAAGTGATCCATTGATAAAATACGAGTGTTTACTTTGGAGCAGCTGCCAGATATTGCCACACACCAGTAAATTTGGTTGCAGTCTTTTCTTGGGCAACTGTACATATGTTGACACACACACATACTTATGTAAACACACACAGACACACACACACACATGTAAAATGAAAAGCCATAATAAAGTAAGTATCCAGGTCTGTTTTTTATAACTTGTCAGACTATTAAACAAGCTCCAGCAAGTACAGTCACTACCCATAATAAGTATTCAGGTATGCTTTGAATAGTCTAATGATGGAGTATTAAACGAGGTCCAGCAAGTATCTATAAAACATAAAAAATAAGTGTTGTAGTAATTGGTTCACTGGTATGTCAGATTATTCCAAACTTCAACAATGATAACATCAACTTCAACAGCACCTGGACACTAATTATGGCTCATGACTATATTGTACAAACACCAATACACACACACATAAAATGTACCTTTTTATGAACTTAAATAATACAAACACATACATATAAACAAACCTACAGCCAAGGGTCTTATCTGTCTCACACACACACACACACACATGTACAGACACCAACACACACACATGTAAAATTAATATGTAACATAGGGATATGGTGACTACAGAGCCATCTTACCAGTACCACACCATCGTCAACACCACTACTACTCTAACTCACACCTTTAGCGTAAAGAAGGTAAAGCCTGTTTCAGTAGCGAGGGCCCGCACAATCATAGTCTTGGAGCATCCTGGGGGGCCATACAGCAGCACACCTCTCAATGGGTGGTCCTCGGGTGCACTCATGTGTTGTATTACCAGCTTCTGATAACACACAAATTGATACACACATTTTTAGTTCTTTATATAGATTAGTTTCTGACACATATTAGACACACTCACACTACCAGGTTCTCTCTCTCACAAAAACACAGACACACACACACTAATAGCTCTCTATAGCAGGTTCTCACACACACACTGTTACCTCTCTAGAACAGGCTCTCTCTCTCTCTCTCTATCATCCATATTTTTTTTTTTTTTTTATGTTCCGACACTTGACATAGGCTTCATCAAGCCCGTTACCATGGCCCTGGTCAACTGCTACTCACAAACACACGTCACGACTTCCAAACTGGCACCCAGCCACAGAGGCAGGGAAAGAGGGCAATTCCCAAATACTGCAGCTGTTACGGTACCAGCTAGGGTGTTTTACAACGTTTGGTGGTACTGTATAATTCTATCCTAATACACATACAGTACAGAACATACTGTACTGCAAATTGTAAAACTCACAGACATATACACTAAGCAACAATTAAGGGAGTCGTACAGTGCTGGTACAGTTGGAGCAAAAGATTTCTCCAAACTATTTCAAGCAACATGTCATAATAATGGTGGCCTGTTGTTACATTGAATAGCTTGGAGGAATCAGTTGTGGACTTGAGTCTTTCAAAGAATATATACCAGGAAACAGTACCAGATTTACAAATGCAATGGTGGCCTGTTTTTGCTTGGAATAGTTTGGAGGAATGAATTGCTCCAGATTTACTACCAACACTGTATAATACTACCCCTGGAACTTCTTGCAGTCCTTCCTCATACAGGAAATTTTGTAATAACTGAGGAATCATCTTAGGTATGCCGAATATTCCACAGTTTTCTTTTTCTACTGTATATCATTAATGTAGTTGGGAGACCAAAACTACACACTCACCTGTAGTTTGTCCTTGACTGACTGGTAACCCCAGATGTCAGACCACTTCACCTGTTGATGGGTATAAAAAGGAACATAAATGAGAGAGAAATGCCATGGTGTGAGACATACCATTGAGACAGAGACAGAGACAGAGACAGAGACAGAGACAGAGACAGAGACAGAGAGAGAGAGAGAGAGAGAGAGAGAGAGAGAGAGAGAGAGAGAGAGAGAGAGAGAGAGAGAGAGAGAGAGAGAGAGAGAGAGAGAGAGGAGAGAGAGAGAGAGAGAGAGAGAGAGAGAGAGAGAGAGAGAGAGAGAGAGAGAGAGAGAGAGAGAGAGAGAGAGAGAGAGAGAGAGAGAGAGAGAGAGAGAGAGAGAGATATATATATATATATATATATATATATATATATATATATATATATATATATATATATATATATATATATATATATACATACTGTACCAGGGAGAGATAGAGATAAAGAGCGAGAACATGAAATGAGAAGATTTAGTGGGTCTTTCATAGTTCACTGTTGCAGGACTAGTGTAGTGGGTCGTATGTAAGAATATCCGTGGTGTAAACAATGGCGTGGAAATGGTATGATGACTATGTACAGTCTCCTCCACTGTCGCATTCATCACTCCAGCATTGTCAGTGTGTGTACCTCACAAGGTGTGAATCTACAGTGGCGTCAGCTCTAGTATCCGAAACACATACCAGTATGAGTAACCTGGAGGTCGGGAGATCGATCCTCTCAGGTGAGGGCCTGAGAATATTTACTCTTTCGATTTGAGTTTGAGGCACTAACTATAAGGCCACCAAACGTCGTAAAACACCCTCACTGGTACCATAACAGCTGCAGTATTTGGGAATTACCCTCAGGTTGACTGAGGGGTGGTGGGGACTTTTTTTTTTTTTTATATATATATCTTTCGACACTGGACATAGGCTTCATCAAGCCTGTTACCGTGGCCCAGGTCAACTGCTACTCACACACACACACGTCACGACTTCCGAACTGGTACCCAGCCACAGAGGGAGGGAAGTGAGGGTAATTCCCAAATACTGCAGCTGTTATGGTACCAGTGAGGGTGTTTTACGACGTTTGGTGGCCTTATAGTTAGTGCCTCAAACTCAAATCGAAAGAGTAAATATTCTCAGGCCCTCACCTGAGAGGATCGATCTCCCGACCTCCAGGTTACGAGTCGAGAACATTAACCACTCGGCCACTTGGGTGTGATGAGGTGTTCTACGGAGGCAGGGTAGGGCGATGACTGTAAGCAGTAACGTAGTTGTCTTGGCCAGATGCTACTTTTATGAATGCTCAATATAGGTAAAAGATAGTAGTAACACATGGTGGAGTTTTTGTTTCATGTTCTACATCATAACGATAATGATAGTTACTGCACGTAAGAATATCATCTTGAGAATGGAATTTAAGCATGTCACCGTGTTGCTATAACATTCCACACCACCATTAGTCCTCACAGGTCAAGATAGGCTCATTCCTTCAAGTTAGTCATTGCATATTAATATGGTAATTATTTTGTGACAATGACACAGATTCCAAATGTCCAACATTTGATGAACATTATGAACAATGGTAGTGGTGTACTGGCAGTTGTCATTATAAGTTGTTTCTTGACAATTCCGACCAAACATAATTCATTATATATATTTCATTACAGGTTTTAGTGTTCACATTACTTTGTGATCATAGATGGATTGGGTGAGGACGGAAACATAAATCATACATTTAATGTATTGGATGGTTCATATGTGTCAGAGTTGATAAATACAGTTGAGCTTCAAGGTGTTGGTTGATTCAGGGCATACAAAAGTTAATATTCTGATATTTTCAAGTTGATACAGATTACCTTGCACTTTATATGTAATTTACAATACCCTATTTACACAAGACGACTTATATAATTAATATTAATTGAGTTTAGGCCATAACGCAATGATGCTACTAAAAACCTAAATCTGTAAGTGCACTTGGCTTCACAAGTACTACAACTGTGCACGCCAATTAATGTGTGTACAGAGAAAGAGAGAGAGAGTTGACTACCATGGCATTTGCGATTTTAACTTTGAATGTATTAATTTTGTTGGCATCCTCGCTCAATCCGTCTATAACTGCTTAGTAATGTCAAAACTGTAGTGTTTGAAAGTTCAATATGTAATAATAAAATATTACCTCGGTCGGAGAAGTCAAATTTCATCGTAAGATATCAACAGTCATGACACTACTACCAATGTTCACAATGCTCGTTAAATTATGGAATTTGTTATAATTGACAGAAAATAAAGCCAATGTCACAATGATTAACTTGGTGGGACCAACCTATGAAAATTTATGAGGCCTGATTTTGATATTTTATGTTCTTGGAACATGGTGACTTTCTCAAACTCCACATTCAATATAACTTACTTATTATGTGTAGTAACTATCAATAACGTTATGATGCAGAACATGAAATATTAACTAAAGCCACGATGTGCTGCTGATAGCTGGCATATACTAAACATTCATACAGACATCTGGCTGAGACTAGCTACTGCCTCACCAAGTCTTTTACCGTGTGCCTGTATAGTATACTAATAACAAACAATAACAAAGGATTTTCCTAACCACCACAATGTTGTGGTCTACCAATGTCATGTTTGTTATGTAACTGATTTATATAGTTGAAGTAAAATTTAGTACAGCATTATTCCTTACAGTTCCCAAGCTAACTTGCCTCTGTGAAACACCACACCATTCCCAAGCCTACACCCCTCCATTACCATACCCCTGATTTGTTCTGGCATGTGTTTTGGATATGAGAGTCGAAACTGGCAGTTCACACCTTGTGGGGTACAAACATTGACAATGCTGGAGTGATGAATGTGGCAGTGGAGGAGACTGACTTTGGCAAGGGAGTAATCGCAAAGGCACCATGCCATCGTATGTAAGAATATCAAAAGTATTGATGAAGGCGTGGAAACAGTATGATGACTCCCTAGACACACTACAGAGGCATCGTACTGGTACCACACCATTGTCAGTGTCACAAATATTCTTGCATAGTGCCCTTAGAATAATCAAGACTAACCATTACAATGAATTCTTAAATCATCACCACAAACTAACTACAGTAGGTTCACCTATTACGTGCCTATTTGTGTGACAGAAGGGCTCACTTAAAGAGAAATCACATGGTATGAATACATCTTTATATGGAAAAACTACTTATGGGCAGCCAGTGCCTCACACTGACAATTTAAATACATCTTATACGCCAATATGCAGGGTGCAGTATAGTAATTGGTAATTGTAATTTGATTATGAGTCACAGTAGGAATGAATATAAGTTCATACCAAAGAAATAGCAGTACAGAAGCACACTAGAAGTGAAAGATGGGGTTCCAGAGTCACCCACCAACTCTCACAGACTCCACACAATACACTGGTACACTTCTCCACACACACGCACACAAGTACACTTCTCCACTTGCACACACTCTGTCACTCTATAAAAATATCACCCAAATTAATGACCATTACGTAGTCAATAGACGTTAAGTCCAGATAACAAACAAACGAGGTTCCAAGGCTGGCTGTGATACTACAGTATATCGAGGTTCCCGCTGCTCCTCCCAAGGTCGCGCCACTACTACCCTCACCCGCCACCACACCACCACTCTCACTAGCACTGCATTCAATGTTGATCTCATTCACTTTGTCCATAAACTCTTCAAAATCAAGGGCAGACACAACTGAACGCATAATGTAGATCGCATGATACTGCTCCATCAAAATGATTGCTGAGTTATTGGCACGACTTCACCAGTCGAGAGCAGAAACACCATAATTCCTCACAGTATGCATAATAGCCTACATGGGCTACTTACAGCTATGGTGATGGTACCACTGGAAAGGCCTGGACTAGAACTAGGGGATTGACTGTAGTAACACTGACTCTAGCATGCGTGGGCTGGTGGGGGGAGCTTAGACCACAACATGCTTCAGCCACCCCAACCCTCCCTTACTAAAAAATATATGGCCCTGTTTTGCGGCTTGGGGGGTAGCTCTAGATAAATATTTGTGGTCTTTAGTTAATCACTTGAAGCTTCAGAGCATGTGACAGGAATTTCTTCTTACACTCGACCTTTGGCATGGTGCAGGCAGGTGTTGGTTGGTAGGGTGTAAGGTTGTTGTTGTTGTTGATGTTCTCCCGGGGCTGGAGGCAACAATTCGGTGACAATGGAGAGGGGGGTACCCATGGTGCGAGGGAGCATGAGACTGAGTGAGAGGGAGAAGCCAGCTGGGGGTAGCAATTGTTTTGTTTGTCATTTGGACTTAACGCCTATCGGCTACGTAATGGTGACAGAGTGTCTGTATGTGGAGAAGTGTATGTGTGTGTGTGTGGAGAAGTGTACGTGTGTGTGTGTGGAGAAGTGTACGTGTGTGTGTGTGTGTGGAGAAGTGTACGTGTGTGTGTGTGGAGAAGTGTACGTGTGTGTGTGTGTGTGGAGAAGTGTACGTGTGTGTGTGTGGAGAAGTGTACGTGTGTATTGTGTGGTGTCTGTGAGTGTGTCTGGGGGGAGTGGCTGGTTGTAGCATGGGTTTGGGGGAGCAGCTAGTGTCACGCAGAAACCTGATTTAGACGCGCTACTGAAAAAGGCTGCGGATTTGGGACTTTCTTGGCCACAAAAGTGAGTGGCATCGCGCATAAGATAATAAAAGGTGCTGATTTGGGGTTCATCTCGCAATGGGCGAACCTACTGTACAGTATTCAGCATTCAGTAACATACGACAATAATAAAATAATGGCAACATGCAATACATGTACAATATCTACAAGCCTAATCAGTGTTGTGTTGTTCTGTTAGGGGTGTCTGAATGATATCTAGTAAGGGGGAGAAATACAGAAAATTATACATATACAGTAAGTGGAGTTTTATGGTAAGAAATATAAAAATACATACAATTCAAATAAGAGGCATATACTTACCTGAGCTACATGGGTTACAGTAGGCCCTCTATGATTAAATTCAGCACTATTCTTTTAACAAAGAAGCTTAGTCAGGGAAAACATTGGTTGGTCTTCAATAGGTGTAAAATGAAGTGGTGGGTAATGAATAGCATATGCCTGGGAAAACATTTGGTGGTGGTGGATATAAGTATTTATTCATTGTATATCGAGGGTTTATTGTACTACGAACATACCATGGCAAGAGCAGAATGGTGGTGACGTAGCATGGTGGGTACAATGCCTGCCAAACCTTCCATCAAGTCTTCTTCAGTTAGACAATATTGTTCCTCTTTTTCTCTCTCACTCTCACACTCCTGCAAGAAAATAATAACAATCAAAGTGCTCACTTGTACCAAAAGTATACAACTAATTCCTTCACACAATTCCAAGCAACAACAGGTCACCATTAGTTTTGTTATTCTGGTCTTGTTTCCAGGCATAATTGGCAGGAATGAAGATGCTTCTGTTATTCCGTTATATTGTTATTGACCTGATGAAGCAGTAGCAGAACATTGTCAATTCAGGCTTCCCTTCATATGGTGTTGTTCCTTAACCCATTAAGGGCGGGCGTTCTGACTCGTGCCACTTCTGTATTGTGGGCCTTTTTCCCACCCTCCCACTCCCGATGTAAACAACACATTTGATGACTAATAATGTGTAAACCACTTACATTATATGCATAAATTATGCATGATTTTGAAGTACAATTGGTCACAAGTAATCTTACACACCTCAGATTTCCTCACACAGAATTCACCTGGTAACACTGAACCCCGTCCCCCATGTCCAGATATATGATATCCTCTATTTCCTACCTCACATTCCTTTCACATTCTCGTAGTTATTTACTGTACATACCTTGAAGTAATATTCTATGAATATTGTAGTTTATCCATCGATTTAGTCAAACTGTATTTACTAAGAAATTAGATTTATTTTATTGATGAATATTAAGGTTTTTGTTTCCTATCCCCCTCCTCCTCTCCCTCTCTGTCACCTGCTCCCTCCCTCCCCCCTATCTGTCTCCCCTGTTACCTCCCTCCCTCTCTGTCTCCCCTGTTACCTCCCTCGCTCCCTTCCTCCCTTGATAACTAACTAACTAACCAACCAACCAACCAACCAACCAACCAACCAACCAACCAACCAACCAACCAACTAACTAACTAACTAACTAACTCACTCTCTCTCTCTCTCTCTCTCTCTCTCTCTCTCTCACCATATTCTCTGTCCACTCACCTGTGTGTGTGTGTTATTTTGTTATAATTCCCATTCTGAGCACAAATTTCAGTATTGGCCACTTTAATTTTGTCGCCTAAAAATGAATGAAGTCATTTCAAACCTTTGCAAACACTCAACAACCTAGTTAAAGCACATGACCCTTTTTCACCGTAACCGAATAATTATCAATGTTTACATTTATGCATAAAAAACATTTGTTCAACAAATAGCTGCACAAGTATTACTGTTCACATTTTTGACATTGGTATCTTCTGGTTTCATTGAACTTACATAAAATCAAGGAAACTATTTTAACATGAGTAAGCACAGAACCATTCATTCTCGGAAAAAAGGTTAATACATCTGGATCGTTTACAGATAAGTTAAGCTCCGCCAAATCGGCTGTCATATTGTAATCTAATATCATAATTTTATCGGGTTTATGATCCTACAAATGCGTAGTTCCCATGTATTCTATCCCGAAAAAGTTTGCTTATCACGCATGGTATTGACGGCAGCCAAGGACAGAGAACAGTATTACAATGAATATGAATCCTTAAGCTTCAAGTCAGATAGAGTTGGAGGATAAGTTGAGGGAATGAGGGAGAGAGGAAGAGAGGGAGGAAAGGAACAAGAGAGAGAGAGAGAGAGGAGGATGGAGGGGGCATGGCAGGTAGAGAGGGGAGGGAGGGAGCAGTGGAGAGAAAGAGGGGGAGCTAGAGAAGGGAAGGAAAGACGGAGGGGGACCAGTTCTCTTAATATTTAACGCATAAAAATTATATCAAAGTAAATAGTTTGACTGAATTAAGGGATAAATCACCCTAATCATAGAATATCACCACAATGTAAGTAAATAGCTACAGATGAATATCATCTCAATGTAAGTAAAATGTGAAGGGAAAGTGAAGAGGGGGAACAGAAGGATATCATACATCTGGACATGCGAGTCAATGTTACCAGATGAATTCTGGTTGAGGCATATCAGAGGTGTGTAAGAATACTTGTGGCTAATAGTACAAACCTTTAGCTGTCTTCTGATGTACTTGTGAAGATTAAATGGATATCTATAGGATGGGTAGCCAGCTCAGAAAGACAGCAACTCAATGGAGTGGTAACTCATAATGACGTGAAGAGCAACATGCTGAGAAAAAAAAACTTTTTTTTAGAAAGAAAGTATATATTCTAGACGTTTCGGAAGCAACTGCCTCCCTCTTCAGCAGTACAGATTAGAATGAAACATGAAAAGAAATAAGTAGCTGACAGGACATTCGACGTAACCTACGACTTCTCAAAGATAACATTCATGATGATTTGTTGGAATCCGTACTTCAGACACCCAGTAACAAGTGTAACCATGAAGTGAACAAGACCAGGATTAGACACAACAGAGTCATCAACGAGTTGTGCAGTGCCAGTGAGTGGAGCAACTGTGGTGTTATGGGCTCAGTGTTGAACTTGTCTTCCTATGTGCTTTCAGAAGTTGAATATCAAGTGTTACAACTGGGTTTTTCATTTGCCCTAAAACCTGGTAGAGATATTGCCCTAGATTTTGTTGCGTCTGTGTGTAATGGAAGGTATAATTTCCCGTGTCCTAATGGTTTCATAATCAACGGCTTTTTGGATCACTTTAACTCCTATGATTCCATTCCTAGGTTTCATTTGGCCTCGGAGAGTTTAAGGTAAGACAACTCCATTTTAATAACTAAAGCTGACAAAAGCAACTCAGTTGTGATACTGGATAAAGTGAATTATGAAGAAAGGAAGTTAAATCTGTTAAATGACGTCACCACATATGAAAAGTTGAGATCTTCTCCCTTAAAGCGTCTGTCCACCCAGTTAAACCATACTGTGAAAGAACTACTTAATAATGTGCCCAACATCGATGCCAAATGGTTCATCCAAGTCAACCCTAAACTTCCACACATATATTATGGTCTACCCAAAACACATAAAGATGGTGTTCCTCTTCGCCCCATTGTTTCGTACAGTGTATCATTTAGCTACAAGTTATCAAAATTCTTAGCCAATAAATTATCATCATTAGCGGGATGTATCTCAAGTTCACACATTAAAATTCCTCACATTTTATTGATATAATGGTGTAAACATTGCCTTCAAATATACTTCTAGTATCAAAACTATTCTTGTAAGAAATAATGCCATGGTTCAACCCCAAGCAGGAGTATACAAAATTCTTTGTAAAGACTGTGATTTAGTTTATATAGGTGAAACTGGGAGATATTTAGATGTTAGAATGAAAGAACATAAATGTGATATGACTAATTGTAATACAAATAATGCTAACTTTGTCCATGCATATGACAACAACCACTGTATTGATTGGAATTCTGGTAAAAAAATGATAATTAAGTGCAACAATTTCAAGAAACGTAGAATATTAGAATCAGTATGTATACAGCACTAAAAAAACTTTAATTTAAATGAAGGTATGTTGAAACTAGATCCATTAATGAGAACATTAGAGGCCAGATCAGGTCGGTTGGGTGAGGTGAGGTGAGGTGAGGCCTGTTCTCAGTAGGCACGCCTTGTCCATCCCTCCACCCTCCGTTCCCAGGTCCTGTCAGCTACTTATTTCTTTTCATGTTTCATTCTAATCTGTACTGCTGAAGAGGCATGCAGATGCCTCCGAAACGTCCAGAATAAATACTTTCTATCTAAAAATAAGTGGGTTTTTCTCAGCAAACAGCAACTCAAAATTCACTTTTACACTCTCCTTACATATCTATGTACATTTTCATACTCTGATTTCGTCATAAAACATGTCAGAATCACATATTGCAACACAACCATATGAAATATAATGTCACTGTCATTTTTATATATGTATATGGTTATTAGAGTAAAATTGGAGTGCTGAAAATACATCCTCACACCCTTACTGCTCTTCTCACATTGAATGATAGTGGCTGGCTGGACTCGGGGGAATCCCTAGGCTCCCATCCCATTTGTTCTCAGCTATAACAAACATGTTAGAGAGGGGGCAAATTTAAAAACTACTCTGTCGACTTATGTCGTCATCCGCGGTCCCCTACACTTATTGGTAGTATCGACTTATGTCGTCACCCATGGTTAAGTGGTTAAGGGGATATTATATACTATTGGTACATCAGATTGCCTTGATTCCTCCAAAGTATGTACGCCAGGAAACAGGACCATATAGGTGATAACGAACACACGCACACACACAAACAACACATTAACTAACCGTGTGTGACTTTTTCTGTACTCTATTGACACAGGCCATCCAAGCACAGTGTATGAGCACACTGAGATCTGCACCGGAGAAACCATAGGCTCTGCTGGCAATGGTGTCAACTTGGTGTGTGTGGAGGAGAGGGTGAAGGGTGGAGAGAAGTTGGGTGTGGGAGGAGGAGAGAAGAGAGTCTTGGGTGGTGGAGAGGGAGCGGTGGTGTGTGGGGGTGGAGTAAAGGTGGGTGGAGTGGTTGTTGTGGGTGGAGGAGTGGCTGTTGTGGTGGAATGAGTGGTGGGGTGTGTGGGTGGAGTGGTCGCGATGGAGGGTGTGGGTGGTAGAATGGTTGTTGTGGTGGAAGGAGTGGTGGGGTGTTTGAGTGGAGTGGTCGCAATGGAGGGTGTGGGTGGTAGAATGGTTGTTGTGGTGGAGGGATTGGTGAGGTGTGTGGGTGGTGGAGTGGTTGTGGTGGAGGGTGTGGGTGGTGGAGAGTAGATGGTGTAGTATAATGGAGCGTCGGTGTGTGTCAGGTAGTGGTACTGTCACTTCACGGTCCAAACGTCCAGCACAACGTAGTCGAGGATGTATGTGTTCACCACGACTAGATGCTCCCACCACCACCACTGGATGATTGGAGGACTGCAAATGTTATAGAATAGTTAAACATTTTTGTACATCCAGTACTAGAGGCTTCCAATATATACAGTACATTCATACCCTCGCCTGCTTTGTAATATCATACCCATCTACCTACCTCCTCCCTCTTTGTGAGCTCCCACCCCCCATTGCCTAATTTGTGAGCTCCTGCCCACCATAGCACACTCACACACTTATCCATACAGACCCTTGCCCTCTTCGTGGGCTTCCACCCACCCTTACACCTTGTATAATAATGAAGGCTCTGAGGACAGCTTATGTACAGTGGCGGTCAACGAA